>CAWUFW010002169.1:1657500-1859361 GCA_963921515.1 Calotriton arnoldi
AGACTACAATGTCTGTGACTGCTTTTGAAATAACCTTGGGGGTCGCTTCAACAAACACAAAGCAGTGACTTTCTCCGAGTCCTCAGCCAGTTCGGCGGAGGACTCTGAAATAGGCACAGGTATTGGCCCTGGTCCCTCCACATCAGGATTCCCACAATTTTCAGGTTAACGTGGTCATGGGAGGGGCAGAGGGAAAACGAGACCCCCCCACAATGGAGTTTCCAATCCGGAGAACGACAAACTCAGACATTTTACCAATGGGGACCTTCAATTTAGTCACTGAATTCTCCAATGATCAAACACCTGATCGTCTTCCAATTTTTAACCTATCTGAACACGTTCTCTCATCTAATGAGATTACTCTTCTGAGCAAAGGGCTCAGTTTTGTACCTACTGAGAAAACCAACTTTTTCAATATTCAAATGGAACTTTTGTAATTTTTCGTACACTACGCCTCAGAGCCTTTTTCCTTGATGGGAGCTTTAATGGGAATTTAATCCTTGTGGTTTACGGCCTCCCTCAACGTTCAATCCACCTAGTAACAAAATGCCAATTGAATTATTGGCTTTTGAAACTATGGTTTTGAAGGATGTTAGCATGTTTAATAAAGGTTTTGAATATGTTCCATACAATATCTCACAGGAAGAACACAAAGCTCTCCTTATGTTAAAAAACAATAATGATTTAATCATTAAACCCACAGACAAAAGTGGTGGCATTGTAATTCAATCAATGGGATCAAACAAAGGCTGAAATCTTACGACAATCATTAAACGCCCTTGCGCACCAATCCCTTGAGAGACATTCAGAAAGCAATTTTTGATATTACCTCTGAAGCCAAGAACTCAGGCTACCTAAGTGCTCATGTATTTAAATTTCTTAACACCAAATCACCCAGGACACCAGTCGTCTATACGTTGCCCAAGGTTCACAAAAGTCTATCTAACCCCCTGGAAGACCTATCATCTCGGGATGTGGTTCAGTGCTTGAACCTCTGCGCAAATATATCAATGTTTTTATTAAAGAGCAGGCGATTAACACTAAGAGCTATGTACTCGACAGTGGTGCTAGGATTGTAAAACTTGAAGACATGTACTTCAATCCTGATGAGGAACTATTGGTGTGCTTGGACATCGAGGCCTTGTACACCAACATCTCCCAGTTGGAGGGAATTGAGGTTATTGAGGGTGCTCTTAACTCCAGAACAGGCCCTGTCCCTACTAAGTTCATCATTGATCTTCTGACTATTTTCCTTACACATAACTATTTTGAGTTTGATGGCGACTATTATTTACAAATTAAGGGGACTTCAATGGGAGCGGCATACGCCCAAAATTTAGCAAATCTCTAGGTGGATGATTTCGAAAGACAAAACATCTATGACAATACAAAAAAAAAATCCATAATTTGTCGATGTACGCCATTGGAGGCGTTACATCGATGAGATTTTCTTTATTTGGCGAGGCAATGAACACAGTTTAGACATTTTCCTTAACCGGTTGAATACTTGTTCCATGGACTTGAACTTTGCGTCGCATTCCAGCAATGAAAAGATCGATTTCTTAGATCTTACGATCTTCCCATGTGAGGGTAAACTAGCAACTAGACATTATACCAAACCCACGGCTCTCAATACCTTATTGCAGTATGCTAGTCACCATCCGAGAGGTCTAAAGAATGGTTTGCCCTTTGGACAATTCCTCCGAATTAAGACGAAATTGCAGGTTCAAAAAGGATTACTCTCACAAAGCGAATATTTTGGCTAAAAAAAAAAATAGGAGGAACGTAGTTACCCCCTGACGATTAGTCAAAAGATCGCTTACACGGGCCTGGTGTAATCACTGAGACCTTTTACTTACACCATCTGTTAAAAAAAAAAAACAAATGGAGAGAATCCCATGTGTAACCACATTTGGAACACAAAGCAATGCCATCACCAAACTTTTCAAAAAGCACTGACCCCTCATCCAATCAACGGGTATTTCTAATGAATTGCCACTATTCTCTTTTAAAAGAGGACGCAATATGGGCGATCATTTGGTACGTGCTGCCTTACGCAAACCTCCGACTCCCGACTTGGTCTGGCTCTGGGGACTGAATATGGTTGTGCGTCATCACAAATGTGGGAATTATATAATGTGTGACTCGACAATTAACACTAAACAATTCCAACATGAGAATATAGTACACAACTTAAAGGATCACACCAACTGTAATTCTCAGAATGTGATCTATGCATTATGGTGCCCTTGCAATCTAATCTATGAGGGTCAAACAACCCAAAAGGTTAAAACCAGTCTCTCACAACATAAGAGCCGGATTAGATGCAGGAATGAACATGCCCCTATCCTATCTCACTTTCTTAACCACCATCATTCCCCCGATCAGATAAAATGGCAGGTGATCGAACTGATACGTAAACCATCACGTGGTGGGGATGTTCAACAGATACTAAACAAGGCTGAATGGCGCTGGATCTTGAGGTGCGACAGCATTAATAAGGGACTCAATACACTAGAGGAATGCAGCTCTTTAATTTCAAACTAAAAGTAATGTAAGATCTTTACTTTTCCTCTGAATCACATTTTTGGTGTGCTGTGACAACCTTCACTAATATCTGTGTAAATTAATGTGGAGCAAACAGTGTATAAACATCCTTGAGCATTGTCATTTATTATGTACTTTAATTATTGTTTACGTACCAGGATAAATGGATTGTTGTGTACCTTGACTATTTCTGATGTACTAGGATTCAAGGATTTTATACTCATTAGTGTTTTTACATATCTAAAGGGTTGCCTGTGATCTGACCCATACAAATCTCTGTGATTTATGGTCACTTGCATCATTTTTGCAGTGTTCAATACTACTATCCATGTCCAGTTTCTCTATGGCTTATTTACATGGTATGTTGCTACTTGATTTAAGTTCCCCTTTTCCTTCGTTTTTTGGTGTGAGTTTGACTATGTTAGTACTCGCACACAATTTTTGATTCTTTCTACTTTTTTCAATTTCTTCTATTATTTTTGTTCAAACTGTAGGGAATGTTATGCCCCCCAACCCAGTCTTCTCTTTTGATAAATACTTTTGACAATCTGCTAATATTCGGTGGGTTTGTTGTTTCTCTGACAATACCCAGAAATATTAAATCTGCTGCTGGGCCAAGTCTTTCTTTTAACTTTCCCACTCGGGATTAGTGACTGTTTACGCGGTTTAGTCACCGCTGCGTCCGACCGCTTCGCTGTCGGGCTAAGTCTTTCTTTCCAACTCAGGATTAGTGTCCTTGCGCATGCGCTATGGTTACCGCCACACTGACGCCGATTATTCTTTATTATTGATTCTTCCTCTTTATTGCGTTTTGAACCCTTGAAACTTTTCCTTCATTTTTGGGATTTTGACCATTATAAAGAGGAGCTTAGTCTTTTGTCTAGCCTACTGGTGAGTAGTGCTTTTAAAGACGCTGTGACTTGCCTCGCGCTCATACCCCATCGTCGGGGAGCGTTATGTGATCTTCACAGGATTCGTCTTAAAGGTAAGATTGTTCATGATTATCTTGCTTTGAGGATTTTTATTATTTTTTTGATTTATGTACATTATGACATTTCTTTTTTAGAAATCAGATACTTTTGCTCTGAATTCCCAGCGAGCTGGTGGATATGTTACACTGGCCTTTCGGATAGACACATTATCTACAACATGTGTCGTATTCCCTCTTTCCTATTTTGGTAAGTCTTACGGTGCTAGTAATAAGTTGAATTAGCACCCCTCAGACTAATACTACTGCGTTCCAGTAACTCTATTGTTTTTGCGGTATAGAATTCTGAATGAGTTTCGGATGATCTCGCTATTGCCAATTTGAATGGCACTCTGACAATATACAAGTAGGCTGGTTTGTGATTTATTGGCTAGTGGCGACTGTGGCTCTATACTTTTGCCTTCTTTCCACATGGTTGTGGCTTGGCTTTTTAATGGTAAATTTTCACTGTGTATTCATTTAATGGTATTTTTTTTTTTTTTTTTTTTTTTTTAAATACACTTACTTGGGTGTTCTCCTTTTTTTATGCATGATATCCCTTGCACTGTCATGCTCCCATTCATTGAAGCATCATTTTGCAGCTGTGATACCCATTTACATATAGTTTTTTCGTTTCATTTTTTTGATTTCTTTTCTTTGGATGCTCCCCTAAAGTGTGTCTGTCTGTCTGTCCTGATGATGACCTTAGATTAACATAGGTCGAAACGCCGTTGACTCTCACTCTTGGCATACAGTCATAAGGAAGCATTAACTGCCTTCTTCTGTTCTTGTTATTTGTTGGACAGCTGGTTTGTTTTAATTGTTTCTTTGTTGCCATTTGTTCTTTGTTTTACACAGTATATGATGTTTTGAATTATGGTTTTTTGTGTTATGTGAGCACCATGTTTTTGTAATTGTTTGCTTATATTTTGCTACGGTTAAAAAATATATATATTTTTGTATCAATCTTCTGTGTTGGGTACCCATCCTTCTTTTTAAGTCTGTTTGCCGTAAAAAACTTTTTCCCTTATTTGACTAATTTATTTGTATTATGAATTGCAAATTTATTCTCCTTGTTATATATTTTTTTTTCCCCTCGAACCATTGTAGCTTTAATATTGCTGAAATAAAGCATTTCTTTTAATGCAGCCCGTTTTCCTTAACGGAAAATGGGATACATTTCAAAAATAAAAAAATGAAAGATTCTCTTTTCATTTTTTTTAGAACAGGCTGTGGTCTGTGGGACGACTGCCTGCTCTGAAAAAATGTTGCCACTCCCATTCACAGAGGGGAAGGGGTACCTTGCAGACGGACCCCTTCCTGTTTACGAATGGCTTATCACCAATTTGAAAATGGTGATAATCTGGAAGGGTTTCGTGCCACATTCATGGCCGTAAAACATTCATACATACCAGTGTGACCTGCTATTAGGAAGGGACTCCATTTACACGCCCTTTCCTAATAGCGACTTGCTAACCCTATTTTGTGAGTCAGTAATAGGTTAACAACTCATAAGATAGGGTTGGTACATAGGAAAATGCATTTTACTGGTCGTAAACGGCCCGATGGGCCGTTTGCGACTGGTGAAATGTGTCATACATCTAGCCCTTCGACATTTGTGAATTAAATCACAATTCATAGTGAATTAAATCACAGTTTATAGAAGGGGTGTGGGTAGCCCCTTTAAATCAATACACAGGAAGTCATCTATTGCTGGGTAGGAGTGGGGGGGGTGGGGGGAATTCGAAGATCAAGTCAGTCTTTTTTTTATTTCCATTATGCTACTAAACGGTGAAAAACAACATTCAAATGAGGGTTTAGGGGTAAGTGGTTTTACCATGTGGAAAAATATTTTCCTCAAGCAAAAGAAAATGTTAAATGTGCTATTGCACATTTGCATTGTATTAATTCATGCAGATTTTTCAAACTGTTGGAAAATCCGCATCCTTAAGTATTAAACATGCAAACATTTCTAGAAATTTATAACAGGCATAGATTTCTTGGAGTACTCCTAGAATTCTTTGAAAATTCTACTGTAGTGAGAAATTTGCAGCAAACGTGAATAATCCAGCGGAATTAATTCTCAACTAGTTTCAAAGAACCTTTAAGAAACAACCCAACGAAATTTCAATCTTGAAATGTCTAAGCTACTGCACCAATAGCTTTGGTGTGTAGCATCCTTTAGGGAAAAGTAGACTGATAAGAATTCTAACTAAAGACAACTGTTGAAAAGAAGCAGCAAAGAATAAACAAACAATTTATGATACCTTGCCTGCTTTTACAGTACCTTAAAATGAGATACCAGTGCATAAATAGATGCAAACAAAAGAGTATATTACTTATTCGACTGGAGTCTATTGTGCACACTTTAAGAAACAATTTAGCATAAATTGTTACATGCTCTGTACTGAGAGTGAGATAAGAATTTCAAACCGCTACAGCTACACATTTCAGCCCCTCATGAGAACGAGCAAATGAAAGAGGATTTGGAAATCCTCTCGCAAATCACGATACATTTATAGTAAAACTATTGATCCTCAACAACTACGCAATACGCCCCCCCTCCCAATTCTTCCATGCACCAAGGCCATTCACCTGTGCAGAATGCAATTAACACCCAAGTGTACAGTTTCATGATTTTCCTGTTTCAGTAGCCACTTATTTATCACTGCATCAGTAACCATTTCAATATTTGGTTCCTTATTTGTTTTTGGTCAGACCCTTTCTTTATGAGGTTTCTGCCTTAAAATGTTTCTGCATGTTAACTTCGGCACCCACACTTCCCTTGCTGAAATGCAATTGTTACAAGTCACTGCCTCGTCACCTAGAGATATTTAATGTTATGCACAAGGCAACACTACTCTATCGTTCGTCAAAAAATGCGTGCATTGATTCTGCAGCAAAAAGATAAACTGAAAAAACGTCACATGGTACACATTTAAAAGAATTTTCTAACGAAATGTTGATGCAAGATTGGTGAGCTATTCTGTTCTGGTGCATAATTACAGAAATCGCACGTCTCTTTTGTAAGAAATGAGTTAGGTGGGTTCGGGGACATTTTGGGGGCTGTAGAATGCTTAGAGCTGTTTAGATGGGCAGTAAAAGAAGTCCTGCTGATGCAAAAACGTGTGTTGGGTGTGACCAGATTTATAAGAATTGGTTATTTATCAAAGCAAAGCACTCGAAAAGAGATAGTCATCCAGTTTACGACATATCGAATCACCCCTTCTCTTGAGAGCTGTGTGTTTAAACGACTTGCGGATTCACCGTGCCGCAGCCCATCAGACTAAAGTGCTCAGAAGCACCTGTGCACGACCCTAGGGCTTTCCCAGGGTCACAAGTAGGCGCACCTTGGTAGTGAAGATCAGGGAAATCACATCTTCTGGAATCTGCCGCGTACAGGGAACTGCTACTGTGGAAATTCCACGGACCCTTCACCAGGCTGCAGAGAACACCCAAACACACGCAGGAGTGGATAACAAATGCTAAAACCCACTCTTTATTTTGTATGTTCTATTGTTCCCAAGAATACAAACTAACAAGATCTACGGTTATTTGAAGGAAGCCTCATCGCGCCCCATTAAAATCAGTGATGACGCGGCAAATGTATAATACAGTTGTCAATTTGCTTCTACGGTCAGGCGCAGACCTTATCAGCCCCATCAGTGAAAGGCTTGCAGATGAGCTGTCCAAGTAGCTATGTTCCGTCTCCCCTGCATCCGCGTCTGAAATGGCAGGTAGTGCCACATTTCAGCCCAACACAGACAGACCTTAGACCAGTAGCAGCGCCTTTCGCAGAGAAGGCAAGAACACGTAAGAGAACACGCACATATACACACACACTACAGCACCCCAGTACCTCTAACTTCCCCTCCCAAGGTTCCAAAGGAGCCAGAGTCATCCCACTACCCTCTTGGCCTGGGTGGGATAATGCCTCCTCTCTCCCAGCCAGTACTCACAGTGGTGTCGGGGATGGGGGGGTGAGGGAAAGGGGCAGCTGTCAGCGAGGTGGGGGAAGAGAAGTCTCCATGCCGGGCAGTGGTCACAGCGCCGCCCGGGCTTCGCCGTCTTACTGGAGCAGTCCGAGCCGGTTTCAACTGCCTACGAGAATAGGGCTAAGGGCTAAGGGCTAAAGGATAGGTCTTGACAATGTCACGTGACAGAGAGGATGCCCAATGGGAGAGCGAGTACGTTCTGTGACGTGAGGCGGACTTCCAGGAAATCCCTGTTGTTGTGCTAGAGAGATCTTGAATGCGGTGTAGTGCGGATACTGCGAAGGGTGTGAGAAGGAGCCAGCAGGGGCGTGGGAGACACGAATTATCTAAGTAAAACAGGGACAAGTCTTGAGTACCAGTGCCAACTGAATTGCCAGTGCCATTACTGGAATCGGCAAGTCCACATTTATATGTGTTACGCGGAGCCCAGGACGGCACAGACGAACAGCAGAGGTTGAGAAGGGGTTGAAGACCATGGCTGGCATGTGACATTGCGGATGCCACGACATGTCATAGCGTGTCACACATTTATTGCATGTTGTTTCATGTCTAATGGTGTTAGAAACATCTGAGACCGTGCCAGTGGGAGTTTCCAAAGGATGGTATTTCACTTAGGCATACATGCCAATATTTAAGGGTAGGCAAGTGGGAGAGTTTTAAAAAATAGCCTGGAGAATGTAGTTTCCCCTCTGACTTAAATTCAAGCAGAGGCAATCTGCCTGAATTAGGTCCGTTGGCATATATGGTGACCGACAATCAGAATTTTATTTTTGGCAGTTTAATAACATAATGCAAACAGAGTTCTAAACTCTGTTTTTGTATGCGCTATGTAAAACTGACAAAAAATATAGAGCCTGTCACATGCTCTTATCTCCCCCTCTAAGAATGAAGGACAAAGCTTTAACCTTTGATGTCAGAGGTAATCCTTGGAGGGTGAGATGGGAGCGTGAGTGACCGGCATCAACATTTCACTCTTGTGTTGTTTCCGGCAGATCATGATTCAGCAATCCGAATCTGGTTCCTGCAAGCAGGAATCGGTAGGCGGGAGACTAGCCTTGAAATCAGTAGTCTCCTGCCTGAATCAGGAGGGTTGGCATGTATGCTTAGGTAATTATGTAATACACTGGGTCAGTTCTTTGTCGACAAAGTCAAAGTAGTGTATGAGTCTTTTATGACTAACAACAAGGCAGATATTCCCTATCCACATCCTAATCAAGGCATGCATGTTGAAGATTCCAGTCTGGGGTTCTGCTTTTTTCCTCCATCAGTAGAACATATCAGACACGTGATGATGACAATACAATCTGGTGACCTAACAGACCCCTGTCCACCAAAGGTGATGCATATGTTCCCAGATCTACTTAGCGAACAATTAAATTTGGTTTTCACAAAGATAATACAGTCCAGCTGCTTCCCAGATTCCTGGAAAATAGCCTCAGTCCTCCCGCTGCTAAAGTAGCCCAATTTGGACATTAATGAACCCGGGAGCTATAGACCAATTTCAAGAATCCCTTTTCCGGCTAAAGTGTTGGAAAAACTATTGAATAACCAATTGTCAAAATTTCTATCTTCTGCAAACGTCCTGGACCAATCACAGTATGGATTCAGGGAGGAACATGGAACCGAGACAGCTCTGATTATGGCAGTAGAGGAACTCAGGACAGTATTAGATACCGGTGGGAAGGCCGCCCTGATCCTTCTGGATCTATCGGCGGCCTTCGACACGGTAAACCATGAGATACTTCTGACCCGGCTAGCAGAACTGGGAGCTCACGACACTGTACTGAAGCTGTTATCCTCATATTTGACAGATAGAACTTTTACAGTCAAACTAGGAGACTTCACATCCAAACCATTCAACTCACCATGCAGAGTACCACAGGGGTCCTCTTTGAGCCCCACTCTCTTCAATATATACGTTGCCCCCTTGGCAGCTATAATAAGAAAATGTGGGTTTTTACCAGTCTCCTATGCAGATGACACCCAAATAGTGGTGTCAGTCTCAAACAATCTGGAGGATACAGCCGACCGATTCAGCAACTGTATGAGACAGGTTAAAGATTGGATGCAGCTTAACTGCCTCAAACTGAATAGTGATAAAACCGAAGTCATGCAGCTCGGGGCAGACACAAATGTTTGGTCGCCTAAATGGTGGCCGGATAGCTTAGGCGATTTCCCCTCCCCAGTGGACAAAGTCAGAAATCTGGGAGTTATACTGGATAATAAACTGTCTTTTAATGCCCAGATAAACAAACTGACTTCCTCTGTGTGGTTCATTTTAAAAATGATTAGAAGAATCCTGCCTTTCATTCCCCAAGAATCATGTAAAACTTTAGTAACAGCGCTGGTTCTGTCCAGACTGGACTATGGCAATGCCTTGTATGCTGGGATACAAATCCAACATCTGACAAAACTCCAGCGTTTACAGAATGCAGCAGCAAGGCTGGTGCTGGACATCCCTAGATCAGAACCAGTTGCCCACAGACTAAGAGCCCTCCACTGGTTACCAATGGAGAAAAGAATACAATTTAAGACAGCCTGCTTGGCCTACAAGGCCCTTCATGGTAAAGGGCCACAATTTTAAAAAAAAACATCTGAAACGGTATGAGCCATGCAGGAATCTGAGGTCTGGGGAGGCAAAATTGATACAGGTCCCAAGATTTAAGCAGGTTAGGTGGGGGGGGAGAAGCTTCTTGGTGCAGACGGCCAAGACCTGGAACCTGCTCCCTATCACAATAAAAAATAGCCCCTCGCTCCTATCATTCAGGAAAGCTGTAAAAACCTGGCTTTTTACCTCTTAGTTAGAGCTCTTTATCATCGGCAGTCTTTTCTACATCGACTTAGCGCCAAGACGCCCTTGGGCATTCGCGCGCGTTATAAATTTCCAAATCAAAATCAATCAAATCATTAAGCGAAAGTTAGAAACAAGGTCTGGCGTTGGCCACCAGCCTTTTGGCTTTGTCAGTGCTCGTGCTGAAGAACATTTTCCTGATATTTGTAAACAAGATGCATTTAGTTCAGAAGTTCAAAAGTCTATGCAAAATAACATGCATTTAAAAAATGAAAAGTTGTAGTGGGTAGTCATACTTAGTCACTGTAAGCACATAAGTGAAAGAATTTTTTTTTTCCAACAAACTTTACTGGGTTTTTATAGTTAATACAATACATGATAGTGCCACAGCAAAGCACTTTATATATGAACATACATTTTTATCCGTTTACATATATCATGTACAATGATCAAATCAAAAACCCAAACTGCTCTCCCCAAACCATCAAGCCTGAGGATTCTTCAAAGAAAGCAGCAGAATTCGCTATTTTCTTTGATGAAAAGGTCAAATCACTGGTGGATCAGGTCACCCACCCCACCCCCATTGAGGAGCGAAAATCCTTAGTCACTTGGCAGAACTTTGCCGCCATCTCGGAAGATGACCTCCTCAAATGCATCCTCGAAACCAAACCCTCCAACCATTCTTCTGACCCCATCCCTAGTGCCATCGCCATTGATTTCTACACCAATACTCTCTCTTACTGGACCAGGCTAGTTAATCTCTTCCTCAGTCAAGGCTCCCTCCCTGCTGCCCTCAAAACAGGACAGGTTACCCCTCTTCTAAAAAAAACCTCCGCAGATGCGAACGACCTCAACAACTTCCGCCCCATCACCAACCTCCCTTTTCTTTCGAAAATCACAGAAAAATGTGTTGCGAAACAACTTTCCCTACATATTATGGACAATAATCTCCTTGACGTGTTCCATTCTGGCTTCATTCAAAATTGCAGCACTGAAACAGCCCTGCTGCAAGTGATTGATGATGCGCTGCATATACTCGATTCTGGGGAATCGTGCCTTCTGATTCTTCTTGACCTCTCTGCAGCCTTTGACACTGTTAATCACAACACCCTCCTTAACACTCTTCAACAGAGAATGGGCGTGGAAGGCACAGTGCTTAAATGGTTTGCCTCATTCCTCTCGGACAGATCACAAATGATCAAGATAGCGAACAGTCTTTCGTCTCCATTGGCGGTAGGTCAAGGCATCCCTCAAGGTTCTATCCTTGCACCCACTTTGTTTAATCTCTACCTGGAACCATTAGGGAACCTCCTAAGTAAATCTGGTATCCACTACCATCTCTATGCGGATGACACTCAAATCTACCTCAAGGTGTCTTCCGCACACGATCTCTCACTACTCAACTCTACTCTCAACTCTATTCACAACTGGATGTTAGCTCACCAACTCATTCTCAATCCCTCCAAAACTGAATTCCTCCTCCTATCTACCTCTCTCTCCCCTCCTCCTGTTCAATCCTGTATCATCAGCTGAATTTACTCAACAATAAACCCATCATTGTCGACAGCGCTAAATCCCTAGGTGTCATACTTGACAAAAGACTCAACCTAATCTCCCACATCAACTCCATTGCTAAGAACGCACGTTACCAGCTGCGCCTTCTGTGGGGGATTCGTCGGTTCTTCCCGGAGAAAGACCTAAAAACATTGGTCCAATCGCTAGTTCTCTCTAGACTGGATTTCTGCAATTCTCTTCTGACTGGCCTACCCAAATCTCACCTCTCCCCCCTCAAATCCGTCCTCCATTCAGCAGCTCGCTTTATTTCAGGGTCCAAACGAGGTGACCACATCACTCCTATCCTGTCTTCTCTTCGATGGCTTCCCATCGAGGCAAGATCTATTTACAAAACTGCCTGCATCACCCACAAAGCCTTGCACACTTCCTCTCCTCGTTACCTGGCGAATAAACTGAAAATGTCTGGAGGCTCGAGACCTTCTCGGAATGCGGAAAAGTTTCTGCTTGAGCCCCCCTCCTTCAAAAGGGAAAGATCGATGGCTCAATCGTTCTCAGGTAATGCGGTGAGAATCTGGAACTCGCTTCCTCCATTGCTCCGTGCCACCACCTCTATCCGGATCTTCAAAGCTGACCTCAAATCTCTTCTCTTCCAAAGACACTTTCAGAACTAATACCTTCATTCTCAGACCCCTCTAGGAAGTTCGTTCATCATTGTAAATTTGTAATATTTTCTTGTACATTCCTCACCCTTGCTTGCTGTGTTTGATATTGTGTTCTTGCCTTCTATGGTTTTACCCTACCTCTTCTAGTCTCCTGTTTATTTTTGTAACGTTCTATTTTGTAACATTTCTCTCATGTAACGTAACTGGTTCTATTGTACAGCGCTCTGACACCTTCGGGTAAAGTCTGCGCTATATAAAAATGCATTAAATAAATAAATGTCCAGATGTATGTCGATAATAGGCATGTTATCAGTAAAGAGTATGGTGTTTGTGCTTTGCAGTGTATTATATTCACTCCATTACGAGCCCTTAACTTAATAAACTTCAAACTCCCTCCCACCTCCCCCCTACTGACGGCAACCATCATTCAGTATTGGGACAAGAGTAAATCTTACTGTGATATCTGAACCTTCTGATTTTTGTTACACATATTCATTTATATTACCACACTATTGTATGTGAAAGTACCCAGGGCGGGTCAAAATGTGTGGGTCTGTGTATAGTACACTCATTTTGTTTTTTCTGGTTGTAAAACATTATTCAGAACCCAACAGGTGTCCACACAGAGCCCAGCTGGAAAGCGGTGACATGATGCAGCGATCAGGCACTGGGCAAGTCCAAGGCTTTAAAGGACTCCAGCAAGGTATCCCAGTCCATGGCTATCGGTCTTTTCCGTAACACCCTGAATTCCTCACGGCGGAGTGCGCTACTTTCCGCCATACCCCATCATATAACATCTTCCCTCCAGGGTAACATACCAGGAGGCGATGCCGATTTCCATCTTTTGGTTATCAGGTGCATCGCTAGGAGAAGTGCCAGGTCTGCAAATTTCGCCTGTGCCTTATAGCCCTTGGGGCGTGGGTACAGCCCCAATAGGCAGCTTTCGGCTGTACGCCAATTAGTCCCTCCTGTTATCTCCTCTAATGTTGTGCTGATTTATGCCCAATAGGAAGATAGAATGAGACAGGCCCATAACATGTGTAACAGACCCTCATCATGTTCAGGGCATCTAGGGCATGCCGCAGATGCGTTTTGGATCATAGCATGCAGTCTGTGGGGTGTGAGGTAGACTCTATATAGGACCATATATTGTATGATTTTGAACATGGAGTTCCGTGAGAATTTCTTAGGAACTCAAGAAGAGCATTCCATTCCCTGTCTTGCAACTCCCTGCCCAAGTCTAGCCTCCATTGATCCCGCAGCTGCGCCAAAGGTATTGCTAAGTGGGTCAGTAGGCCTTGGTATAACTACCGTATCACGTGTCTGCCATTAACCATTAAGTATAAGGAGTGTACAAATTTGTGCGTTGTGATTTCTGTTCCGTCCGGCGCCCAATGTAGTTTAACATATCGTGTGATATTTACATGTATAAGGAACAGCGAGTCCGATAAACCCTGCTCATTTAAGAAGTCTGCGTGGTTCAACAACATGCCATCTCCAGTGCCCCCACCGTTGACACACCTGCCTGTTCCCATAAGCGCAGTCGACGTTGTGTCAGTGCGCCCGTTGAGGTGGGAGCCATAGTAGGGGTATATTGAGGGAGTAGGGAATAGTCTGTGCAGTATATTTCAGGGCCCTTTTCCAGTAAACAAGAGCGACTTTTAGTAGCAATGGAGCCGCAGTGGGGGTCCGCTCTCGGGACATAGCAATTTGTGTAGTGAGCCCTGGGTGAGTGAGCATGCGAGGTGTGTAGGCTATCTCATGCAGATTATGGCCAGCTAACCAGTACGAGAGCCATTGCAGTTGGTCCGCCAGTCAGTAAGATTTGAAATCTGGCGCCCCCCATACCACCGTTATCCAATGGCAACTGTAGTTTTTTTGTAAGCGTATTCGCCTCCAGCTATTTCTCCATATCAAGTCTGTTAGGAGTGTGTTCAATACTTTAAAGTAATGCATTGGGACTACTATAGGCAAATTAGTGAAGAAATAAAATATGCGCGGGAGCATTACCAATTTCGAGAACGCGAGGTTCCCCACTATGGAAAGGGGAAGTTATTTCCAGAAAGACACCTGGGGAGCTATGAATTATCGCTTTCTGGAGATTTCCTTCTAAAAGATCTTGTGCAGTCCTATACACCTGGATCTCTAGGTATTTTATTGTGTTGGGTGCAACCTTAATTATCTTATTTCCGAAAGTTACTGTCAGAGTCCAGGAATTATCCTCAAAGAAGAAAGCGTGGTATTTATTCACGTTTACTGCCAGCCAGGAAATACGTTCAAAAAGCGAGGAAGTGCGGGCTACCATTTGTAAATTGTCCTGGAGGTATAAAATTATGTCATCCGCGTAGAGTGACAGTGCACGGATTGTGGGGCTAATAAGGATAGCCCATTCTGGGGCATCCAGGCGTAGCCACTGCGCCAGAGGTTCCAACGCAAGCAAGAACAACATTGGGGATTGCAGGAATTTTTGTTTTGTACCCCTGTGCACTGGGTATGGGTTTGATATGTGGGCTCCGGTACGCGCCTTGCGGGGGGAGGTATATAGCAGTGTAACCCATCAGAGAAAGCTGGGGGGGATATGAAATCGATGAAGGGCAGCCAGCATGTACTCCCAAATTAAGGTGTCAAAAGCCTGGCGTAGGTCGAGTGCCAATCATCCGGCTGCATGGAATGTATTAGGGGTCGCATCCATTACATGATAGAGCCTATGTATGTTCAATGATGTGCTGCGACCAGGTATAAAGCCACATTGGTCTATATGTATAAGTCTTGGCAAGAGTGGGAGGAGACGGCGGACCAACACTTTAATCAGCACTTCATACTCAGTATTCAATACGGATAAAGGTCTGTAAGCCGTGATATCAGTGGGGTCCCTGCCAGGTTTCGGCAGCGAGGTCACCAGGGCCTGTACCGTAGTAGGGGGAAAAGCTCCTTTGAGTAATGAGGATTGATACAACTGTTTCAACTGAGGAACCATTTGGGTGGAGAAGGTGGCATAGAACTCCACCGGTAGGCCATCAAGTCCTGGTGTTTTGTTGTGAGGAAGTTCTTTTATGGCTTCTGGGATCTAATTGGCAGTCACAGGTGCTGCCAAAGCTTTCCTATCTGCTGCTGTGATCTGCTGGAGGGTTAGATTATGAAAAAAGTTATCAATTGCTTAGGGCTCTACCGCAGTTGGGGCCTCATATAGGGACTCGTAGTAGCTATGAAATGCGGCATTAATCTCGATCTAGGTGGTAATGTGAGTCATAGTCGGTGTGTTAACTTCAAGTATAGGGACTGTTGGAGGAGTATTTCTGATCATTTGGGCGACCAGTGTACCTGAATTGTCTGTTTCTGCATGCAATTTGTGATTGTGGGATCAGTGATAGATTGCATGCAGGCGCTCTAGTAATTCTGCGTATTCAATATGTGCTGTTTGAAGCTCTGTCGCCCTGTCTGTGTCCGTTTCTGCGGCTCGTTCCAGTGCTCCCAATCCCGCTTCTACCTGCATCAGTTCGCGATTCACTGTTTGACATGCTCCCACCACTGTGCTAATCGGTGTCCCTCTTGTTATAACCTTAAATGCTTCCCACTCTAAGTGTGAGAAGGCTGTGTCAGTGTTATCCGTGAAGTAGTTTTCTATGGTTTTGTTATATTGGCAGTAGTAGTCATGGAGGTACATAGTGCATTGTACTACATCCCAGTATGTGCGTTAACAAGACACTCAGTATGTTCCTAGTAATGGGAAAAGTCCTTCCAGTCAGTTTAACTAAGTCCAAAAACGTCTGCATCCCCAATACAAGGTCCAACGTTGGAACATCGTCCGACCAAACATTAAAAGTCAACCATGTTAACTGTGATGAGCATTGTGCATTTGCTAGTGGGGCTACATTTAGCGTAGCAATTAACGACATTGCCAGTTATGTCCAGCTGCTGCTTGTTACTGAGGAGTGCCTCCCCGGGCCCTAGACCCAGCCATTACTGTGTGGGTGTGGACACTGTAATTTAAAGCAATACCAAGCCCCAATATGACAAATACCAGTGTGTGTGGTAGAGCATGCAGTGGTGGCAGAATTCTTAACAAAGGGGTACATACTTGCCTTACAGGCAATTACATAGGTGCTGTGCACATTTATCTGTGTAGCAGAGCAAATAAATCAGCATACTTTTCCACCTAGCGTTCAGCATGAGAGTTCAGTGGCTTATTCATCAGCCCAATAAGCCATTCGCCGCTTGTGGCGTTATGGAGGGAAAAAGTGGCAGGCTGTTCTCAGAGTCAGAGTGCATCGTGGTGTCTGGTGACGACTCATCTGTTGAGAGCAGTCCGGAGTCTCGGAGTGTGGTAGCCGAAAGGATCGTAACTTGTCGACCCTCCAGTACTTGCTCCTATGATGGGGTTATTTCAACTTTCCCTTGTGGTGGCTTTGTTCATCGTCTTTCCCCATGTTCTCTCCACTGAGATTGTAAGGGGGATGCTGTTGAGTTTGGGCAAGAGATTGATCTGGGAAGTTGTCTTCAATCCATGTAGCTTCTGGGTTTTCAAAGAAGTAGCTTTTTTGGTCATGAATAATCTTAAGCCAGGCAGGGTATAACAGGGCGTATTTGAGGTTTAGTGTGCTCAGTTGTTTTTTCACCTCTTGGTATGAAGCCCTCTGGCGTTGTACCATTAGTGTATAGTCCGGGAATAAGGAGATGCCAGTATTGTCATGGAGTGAGGTGCCTTTTCTTGGGCGCATCTGAGAAGGGTATCTCGATCTTTATAATTAAGGATACAGGCCACTATTGGGCGAGGTGGCGCACCCGGGATCGGTTTCCTGGTTGGGACTCTGTGCGCCCTCTCAACGCAGAATAACTCAGTGAGCCCCTCTAGGCTACCAACTCGCGCAGCCATGTTTCGATAAATTGAGTGGCATTGGGGCCCTTGCTGTTTTCAGGTAGACCAATTACCCGTACATTATTGCGGCGCGAGCACCCTTCCGCATTTTCTACTCGGTCTTGTAAAGTGGTCACCTGGCGTTGGAGTTGTGCGACCTTGTCAGTATATTCTTTCTGCCAAGGGGTTATTTCGGGAAATATTGACAAATTGTCCTTAACTGTATCCATAAGCTTTCTGTGGTCAGCTTTGAGAAGACTGAGATCTGTAGTGAGGGCCCGAGCCGTTGCTCAATTGCCATCTGAGATTCCCGGATTTCTTTCAGGATGATGTCAAGTTTGTCAAGTGGTGGGTCATTCGCTGTAGGGGGCACATAATCTTCTGCGAGTGTAGCGGCTGAGCTGTCTGACTCGCTGGGCTGCGAGCGTCCAGGGTCAGCCAGGTCTGTCGTCTTTCCACTCTTGCGGCCCATGCCGTCACTCCACCCCGTACTCTGGCGCTGACACCATGCTTTAGACAGTGTGTTGGGGCACACTTAGAAGCAGCAACAGGTCCACGAGGCTATCGTACCTCCACTCAACACATTCACCAGACCCAAGTTTGGTGGGGGGGGAGGGGGTGGAGGGTCAAGGACAGCCAAGCATTACAACATTTTTTTACGGACTTCCCAGTCCATCCCTCTAGTAATGTTGGTGTTCATTAACTCCATGGGCAGATGTCAATGTTCTTTAATCCTGGTCCCGATTAGCACCCATGTAGGGGAAGACCGCCGCAGCGAGTAAAGGGTCAGCGCCGGGTGTCACCTCCTGCTGTGTTCACTACGTTACGTCCGTCTGTGCAGCAGGCCCTCTCCCTCACATTTTTCTATGGTTAGCAAACAAGTTGGGGCAGTCCAGGACAAAGCACCTGTAGGGTCCCAAGGTCACCACGTGTTCCGGCTTATACATTCAGGCGTGCGAGGGGGGTCCATACGTGTAGCGCAGCCACCAGACCCAGCACTGGCCTTGCTACATCAGCAATACTTCTGGATGGCCGTCATGGGCGCAACCCCCATAGCTCTATTCTCCGGCCCAGTTCAGTCCACACAGGCCTATGCAGGAAATCAGCAGCCGCCGCGGCCCGGTCACTGCACATGTGAGCCAGATATGGGGTCCCCCAGCGCAACACTCTACAGGGTCAATCCTTCACCATGGCCTCCAAGACGCCGATGGGTGGCTTCAGCAGGGGGGTCACAACGATGACCGCTGACCCCTGGTGCACCACGGTCTCCTGCCTTCGGAGAATCCAGTAAGCATAGGCCCAGCCTATGCCCGGAGGCTTTCAGTTCATTCAGCCCATGCCGGTGTCGCTCAGGAGCAGGTCGCAGCCGGCACAGCTCAATCCAGGGCTGGACCCATGCCGGCATCACTCGGGGGTGCCGCCCAAGCACTGAGGAGCCTGTCACTGCACCAGCATTGCATCGTCAGTCCCCAGCCGCACAATTGCAGCGAGGCCCACTCTCCGACCGTCCTCGTCCTCTGGGAAGCTGGCCCCTCCAGATCCAACACAGCTGGGCAATCAATTTGCGGCCGTGGCTGTGCCGCCCGGATCCCCAGGTCTGCTCCTCACCTCTGTGCGCTTTTGTCGTCCCTGAGGCCGGCTCTCGTCGGCAGTGACTGCCGTGTTGGTCTCCACCCAAGGAAGGCCCAAAGGCAAGCCCACGGATCAGGGGCGGCCGCGCTCAACCAGTCACGCTGCACAACAGATTTAAGAACACCAGCCAACATCGGTTTCAGGTCTGGGATCTCCGCACACCCTCAGTACCGGCCTGCACAGCTCTCCCCCACCAGCTGGAAACCCCAGACTGCGTTATTCAATCAGCGGTCCGCCCTGCTGCCAGGGGATTCATATGCCGGTGTATCCTCAAATCCACCTGTTTGCCGCAGAGTTTGCAGTTACAGCATTTCACTCATCTGGGCAATGGCATGCTTCAGCACACAATTTCTAAAGTGGATGGCTCACACAATGCAAGAATATGACAGGATTATTAGGTCCGGGCCAGGGAGCTCTTCCTCTATTTGTCCACCATCTTCGGCGGTTAGCCACGCCCCCCCACATAAGTGAAATAACATAATATTTTGATGTAAGTTAGCCTAACTATTGCTCCTAGGTTAACAGCAATTTCTAAATTGCGTTGAAAATCCTGTGTTTCATATTGAACTGTTGTTGTGCAAAGATGTTTTTCTCTTTCACTGCAGATGCTGTAACTTTCCAGAAGTCTTCTGTTAGTTAGTAAATAATAGGCATTTGTTTTTTATTACACAACTGATAGTGAGGTTCTGACCGGGAGAAGAGGCGATGACAGGAAGCATGACTGATGCTTAAAACTGTCGGAACCGTTAGATGTGAGATGTATCTTTTCAAGGACTTGTTTTTGTGGTCTATTGTGAAAACGCAAGAAACTACGGAGTTTACCTACTCCCAGGGTTTTCTGAAATCCTATTGGACATCGAGAACGAGGAATGTAACAAATGTTTTAATGTGTGTTTCAGAGACAATTCCTCTATATGGGCTATGGGGCTCCGCCCCCTTTAGTTTTCTGCCCCAAATTTCTTTGCTTTCAACTTCAATAAATGTGATGAGTCATTAAAAAAAGAAACACACATACACACAATCTGTTTTCAGTCACTCTTAACCAATCAAGAAAATTGCTTTATCTTGCAAACACATTGTTGCACCGCTTGTAATGAAATACTGATGGCCATTCACAGCCTATTCCCTAGGGATGCTATTAATTACAGAGCTGATGATCTCAGAGCACTGAGGTCTGTGATGTCATCAGCCCAGGAAAGCAATAGCCTTCCGGGCTAAGCTCTACCCCTTGATGACGTTTGGTTAAAGTTAGCCCCGGAGTGCTTCAGGTAGAATCCCTGCAGTCCCAGGGGCTTCACGTCAATCAAGGAATAGAGCCAGGCTTCCCACCCTTCCCAACCTCGTCACAGAGTGGGGTGGGATTACTGACTCTACCCCACTCTGTGACAAGGTGGGGAAGGTGGGGTTAGAGGCTGCAGCCAGGAAGCTGAGCACTGGATTCTGCACAGTATGTCAGCATGATTTTCGATGACACACTGCGCAAAATCCAGTTCACACCTTCGCATGCTGTACTGAGTGCACTGGCAGCGAAACTCAGTCTGGACACTGGAGAAGAGTGCGTGCTACGGAGTTTAGGTAAATTGTGTTGCACTAAATAGTGCCGTGCTTCATCATAGGGCTGCTTCAACACCCTGGCGCAGACCAATGCTCAGGGTGGAGCGCATATATTTTTTCAGAAAGAATTTTACATGAAAGGGATCCCAATTGCAGAATGAAAAGAGTATTAAAACTGTCTTAGTAGGTGCCCCTCTTCTAATTTATTCTGAGCCCCCTTGACAGGATTAAAAATATTATCAAGCAGGTGTATCAGAGAGATTATATCTCCATCACCCTGTCCGCTAGTATCAACATGTTTCTGCCTATTCCTATCCCCCTAATGGGTCGTCGGCCTTCTTCAGGATACCCTTAGTAAAGACCTAGTCCCTCCTAGTTAACTAAACTAAGTGGTAGGGATAGATATACAGCAATACTTGCCTTCAGTAGACACACTCTTGAAGTGTACCAGAGTCTCATTATTACTGCTGCCATTACTGTGTCAGTCATCTTGCTCCTACACGTCCCCTCACTGACAGGGCCTGATGGAAGTTGTGGTAAATTCAAACTACAGGCACCTGTGTCAGCTATCTTGCCACTACACTTCCCCTCACAGGCCGGAACCCATAGATCCAATTCGGCTGGATGGGAACAGGACTTACTGCACTGACCACAAATCCCAGCAGCCCTTATAACCCTAAATCACAAAAAAATCACCTGTAAAGTACCTCCAAACACATTCACATCATATCTAACTATGGATTGTAACTTACAGATCCCTGAGCTGTGTATATACAAAGATATGCACTTACATGTTTGAACAATTAGGTGGATGTAACCAAGACTCACAAGTTGAAAACAATGAGCACATCACTCACACCATGACTAAATTTTGATGGAAATTACACAGAATGTGAGGGTGTAGGCTATCACACCAATGTGCCCGGTGATACATGGACTGTGCACAGTACACAGGAATAACAAGAACTACAATTTTGATTCAAAGATAATGTACGTCATGCCCATTCTTCAGATGTGGAGCTCACTATTCCGCCAGTGTAAACTACAGATTGACAGGTAGAAGTCACTGTCAGTGGACATGTTAAAAGAAAACCAGAGTACAAGACCATTTTAGCACATAGTTGGAGCAGAACCCCAATACACATCTTGTAAAAGTAGCATTTGTCATGCCAAATCTAGGATAACATCATGGGTAAAGATGTCAATTCATCCATCTTAAACTGTTTGTTGATCCAAGCATGTACTTAATGTGTACCAGTTGAGGTGCAATGGACAATCACATAATTGACTGTGTCATTTCTGTACCCACAGGCCGATCTGGGAACACCTCCTGTACCCTCGGACGAGGAGGAGCAACCAGGCCCATCAGGTTTGGCCAGCAGGCGGCATCAGCATGTCCAGCAGGGTCCACAGCAAGAACTCCTGCCTCATCTAGCAACACACAGCTGACCCCTACCCTGACAGACACATCTTCAACCATGGGCAATAGCAGAAACCCGGCAACATTGAATACTCTGAAGTTGACAGACACCAACCCAGTCAATGAGGAAGGAGGTTCATGCCTGCCCTTGGGGGTAGGGGTGGTGGGAGACGTGTGGATCCACGTCGGCAATCAGCTGATGCCACAGATGCCCACCCAAACCTCTCCCAGGTACTGGATGCCTATGAGGGGTACCAGGGAGCAATGGGCCAGGTTGCTCAACACCTCAGGAACATTGAGCAACTGCAGGCATCCCTAGACCAAAGACTGGAGCATCATAACCAGCAAATAGACGAGGCCAGAGGGGTGCTGAGGGAGATCAGTTTCACTCTCCGCCAGGCTTTTGCTCATCAAAGTGCCCCTCCCTGTGTGCCTACTCCATCTGTGCCCTCAATATCTGCACAAGCCACAGGGAGGGATGTTGAGACAGGCAGAAATTCCCCAGTACCCCGGGAGCCTGCAGTTGCTGTGTCCCCCCTCCCCAAACATGAGGTGGGTCGTCTGAGGAAAGATAAGGGAGTGTCGGATGGCAATGCTCAACACGAAGCCAGGAAAAAAAAGGTGCACCTGATTGCCGCCATTGTGCGCTGACCATTCACTCTGTTAACTGTCCATACAAACTGTTCCACATCTGATGGAAGTACAATGTTAGACTTTGGACTCTGATAACTGGGGCTATGATCTGTTGGATTTCATCTTTAAACACTGTCATCTTCACTCATCATATTTAAGTTATATTCACATACTCCTATTTTGTGTCATCACCTAGTCACCATGTTTGTAAAATAAAAACCCTTTGCACATTAATACTGCTTCATGTTGTGGCTCTACCGTCTATCTCAAAATGTGGTGATTCTCATGTGATCACTATAATGAAAGTGTGGAGAACCTAGGTCAACAAGTACATGTAAGTTGACTGTTATGTGTCACAAAGTCAATCCAACTTGGCACCACAAGATAGATATACACAATCAGTGTATCCTACAAACTGTAGTCCACGGTACATGTTCACAGATAGTCAATTGTATACCCAAGCATCTCAAGTTAACATCCCTCTCAACAATCTGTGTCAATAGACTATTTGAGCATGTTCAATAAAGTAAACCACTTGTTAGGATGGCCTACATCTCACAATGCACACTTCAATGTGTAACACATTTTTATTTTACTGATACAACCTGGTACCAGATCACAAACAACATAAATACCAGACACAATCAGTAGCCAAAAAAACAAAAATAAAACAGGACTGATAGGTTTGAATAGAGTCTGTGCCAGACATACCAACCATAAATCCATTTCCAGGTTAGTCTCAGACACAGCATCAGATGCCTGGTGATGCCACAACTCAGAAAGTCCCTTCTGTTGTCGACATGTAAAGTTAACTGAAACAACAAAAAATAAATATAGGATAGCACTCATTAATCATGTCTCACAAGATCAAAGAAAACTGAAACTTCAGCACGAACAATGTCATCGTTAACACTAGTTAGGCTTGACTGACACACTGTGCATGTCACTATTATCATATCTAAAACCAGTCTTCCACAAACCTTATCACACTTATCAGACACTCTGATGCGTACATGCACATAGTCCACACAGCTACACAACAACAAGCTATGTTGACTTGTAACATCATCTGATTGCATACTTACATTCATGGGAAAAAGTTGTGGATAAGCTGTTGTCGCAAGTCCTCTCCAACTTCATCACCACTGTCCTCATTGCCCAGGCCTGGATCCTCAATCAGTGGCACCTGCTGGTCTCCTTCCTCCTCAATTAGAGGGATGCTTTTAAGAATTGCTAGGTTGTGTAGCATGCAGCAGGTAACAACGATCTGGCACATCTTTCCTGGGGCATATTGGAGGGCTCCTCCGATCTTCTCAAAACAGCGGAAACTTGCCTTCAGGAGTTCAAAAGTCCGCTCCGCTATCCGCCTTGTCTGTCCATGAGCCTCATTAAAGTGGACTTCTCCTGCGGTGACTGGATTGCGCAAAGGTGTAAGTAACCATGGCTGGTTGGGGTATCCAGAGTCGCCTACATGGAAGATAGTAATGAGTGTATGGTCAACCAACATATTCATATCTGACATACAAACCCACACTCTACAACATTCTTATGAAACATTACTTACCAATAAGCCAGGCCTGCTCAGGTAGCAGTTGACTCATCAAACGCGGTATGACGCTGTTACGTAGGATATATGAGTCATGTGCAGACCCCGGAAATCTAGCACAGACGTGTGCAATACACATATCAGGTAAACACACCACCTGGACGTTGATGGAGTGGAAGTGCTTCTTGTTGAGATAAACATGCTCATTGGCCTGTGGTGGAACCAAAGCGACATGAGTGCCATCAATTGCTCCAATAACATGGGGTATTCCCCCAAAACTTAAAAATCTCCTTTGATGGTGGCCGATTCTCCTGGTGTTGGAAATTTCATATAGCTGTCCATGTATCGGGTCAGTGCCTGCACCACATCCTAAAGAACATTGCTAAACATGGGCTGTGACATTCCACCAGATGTTGCCACTGTGTATTCAAATAATCCTGTGGCAAAGAAATGTAGCGCTGCCATCACCTAAACCTTGGGGTCAGTGCTCTCGGATAGGTGCGATGGCTTCGCAATGAGGGTATCAACTGCTGGCACAAATCTTGGATGGCTGCCTGAGTGAGACGGTATTTTCTGATCATGTCTCTCTCTTCCATTGTTTTGAGGTCTGGAAATGGCCTGTACACGGGAGGCTGTCTTCCAGCTCCTCCCCAATACCTATGTGTAGACTGTATACACAGCTGGTGTCAGATCACAATGTCCCAAGCAAAATGTACTTAGACAAACAGCAAAGAGCAACTAACCACACATAACACTCCATGTCACTGAAAAACACATTTCACAGATCAATATTTATTGGAAACATATCACAGAATACATGTCATTGCTAAAAGTGGATAAGATGTTTGTTGACACAGCAATGATAGTGCAGTAGTGTCTTTCACTAGTGGCAGTTGTTTTTCATGCAAAATCAAGCAGTACATAGTACAAAACTCACAAGACAAAAACACATTACTTAGGTTTTTTTAATTACTCATCTTGTTCATCTATCAACACAGTAGGTTCATGTTATACATACCATCCTGGACACCACATACATCTAGAGTATCACTGTGCAATTTATGCCGACAAATGTTGCACAGTCATGTTGTCATGTCTGTATTCCACATACAATAACATACACAAACCATTGACAATGTACAAGTTCTTTAAGATGCTGATGTGCACTGAAACATAGAACACAACGATGTCTTACAATATTCATTTGATGTGCAAAGTGTCTGTAGGAGGTGTTATGGTAGAGTGTAGTTTCCATCTGGAAATGTAGTATCCTGAGCATCATACACACACACCCTTTCCACCTGCACAGAACACAGATAGCACATCGGCTCACAGTGGATTAAAAAACAGTGACTTGGTGTATTTTGACCTGTACATGCAACTGCCACGCATATTGACTGCGATAAACTGAAGATACAAAAACAGTTGTTGGTTTTTACTGTTGTCATTAGCCTCCCAATAATTGTGTCATGCTCCTCTCAAGGTTAGTTCATCATCGGAGTGTGGGAGTTAGAGTTAGATGCTCCTTTCACACAAAATATAGTGCATCCAAGCATGGTGTATCACAAACCCAAAACATTGCCTAATGTTGTTGCACTGACCAAATCATTTTTCAAAGGTTGCAGTAGGCTGTTCTTAACCGATTCGGACACAGCCATGGGCTGTAACTAGTTATGGTGACAGTTGCTGCTTGTTGATTGGGTCCGCCTCCAGTGTACACCAATGCAGTACTCTTCCATTAATTATGTTTCAAACCTACACACGGACCGTAGAATTTTGAACCGCGCAGTAGGCGGAGTGTCATGCAGCAATTGAAGCCATTGGACGACTTCGGAAAATGCGACCGACGCGGACCTATCCCTTTGACCACACGCACAGAAGACCGCTTATGTGGTCTAGATATAAGTCTTGCTGTTTTCACTATAGGGCACTTGCCTTCAGAAACTGCACTCTCACGGATCTCCCCATCTATCTGCCGCTGTATACATCCTCTGGGAGCTACAATGTCTCGCTGTACAGGGATCATGGCCCCTGCCTTCACACCGGAAGAACTAAAGACCCTGGTGGACACGGTCCTGCCCCCGTACAAGCAGGTACATGGCACACCAGAGGAGCAGGTGAGTAACAATCTGACATCATTTGTAGTGTAATTGTCTGCTAACCATGCACATAGGGCAGATTTAAACAATGAGACACACATCAAAACATTTTGCCAATCTTAGAAGAGAGTGTAGGTAAGTGTTCTGGATAGGGTCACTGTTGTTTATGTGTCTCTACTGTTCTCAACTTTATATCACTGTTCTCATGGGAATAAGTCATCATTGACAACAGGTGCAGTATGGAGAATTGTAGTCTGCTAACTTTTAGTTTGCTCAAGCCAGCTGTTCATGACCTATGTGTTAAAGCAGCTGGATATGTACCTAAAGCATGTGTACTAAGGGCATGTTACCATGTCATCCTTACAGGTCAACACCTTTCAGAAGGTGTTGCTGTGGAGGACCATCGACCGGAAGGTGCGGTCCATGGGGGTCACATGTCGGCGCAGTGCCCACTGCAGAAGATGGTGGCAGGACTTGAGAGGCTGGGCAAAGAAGATCACCAGAGTTCAGTTGAGCCTGTCACCTCCAGGCAGGAGGGGTGAGCGCCACACCCTGATCCCCCAAATGCTACGCATCCTGGCGGTGGCCTGTCCCTACCTAGATGGGCAGTTGAGAGCTAAACAGCAGCAAAAAGGGGGTGAGAATGTGCCTTGTGGCACTTTAAACAACACCATGCATGTGCATTTATTGTAGCCATTGTTTTAAGCTTTAGGTTTGGAGACACCCAAAACCTATGAATGTTGCAAAAACTTGCACATGCAACAATAGTAGTAGATGCATGGTTATGCTCCTTTCATCTGGGACCTGTGAGGTTAAACTAGTCTGGGTATTGGCAGTAGTGCCATTCCATTGTATAATGGACACATGACAACACAATGTGCAAGGAGGTACCCTTCACGTGTTTTGTTAATGCTCAACATAGGCCAGGCCAAATACCAATGTTTGGCCTGTTCTCTGTATGGACACAACAACAGTGAGAAGCAAATTGATGCCAGAGAACTTGACTGTGACATGCCATCCAATACATCCAGCTAGCAGGGAATGTGTAATTGTAGGCCTTGGTGAGTAATGATTGGTCAGTCTGCAAATTGTAGCAAACAGCACTGGAGCAAGGTGCTTTCCAATGTATCAGCTGGCAAAGTTAGAACTTTGTGTACTCATGTCACATTTCATACTGGCCCTTGCCATGATAGAGTGTCAGGTTACATCCTACATGATCAGAGGCCTAGTCCATGTTTCTGACTATGTATAGGTAACAACATATGTCTGTGTGTGGCTAACAAAGTAGGTATTTGCAGGGAACAGGGGCTTAAGTACATGGATGAGAAATTTACACATTCTCAAAGCTAATCGTGGGTTTCAAATGTGGCTTTTCTTTATTTAATGCTAAGTAAACCATGTTTTAGAAGGATAAATGTGATATCTGGAAATGTGCCATGACCATCCTTTGAGAAGAGCAGTTATATAGAGGTGAAATACAATGGCATCTAAGCTACACATTGTGTGGATGATGCTATTAATAAGGGAGGGATAGGCTGACTTGGCCTTGTCAGATGTGGAGATCTGCAGTATTCACACAATAGTAGAAGTGTTGCCAAAAGGAATCAAGTAAGATGTTTATGACTATTATTTTGGACAAACAGTTATTCTTCCAGGCCTGGTAGCATAGTGATCCACATGAACCTTAAGTAAGATGCACTCATTGTAATTGGCAGTGTGGAAAGCTATGTTTGGTATAAGGTTATAATTGGTATAAGGTTTCCAATCAGTAAAATGAAAATGATGTGATTGCACTGTGCTAACATGACACTATACTTGTTATCACATAGCTTTCCCATAGGTATGCCTATTATTATTATTATATTACATGTGTGTCCACTATATGAGATGCACATTTGACACTTCAAACAACTACATCTGCTAATAGACAGATGAGCAACTGTAATGTGACAGGTGTGATATGGCCCATTCCAAGATTCATACATCTTCATTTAGACTTATCAAGATATGTTAACTGTTGCTCTGGACCAGCTGTTCCAAAAGTTGTGGATTAGGGATAGCACACTATATGCTATGTCTAAAGTCTGCAGTGTAAGTCCGTTTCTTATTAGGAGGTCCAATATCACTTGGATTACATGAATTAAGTATGGTATGAGACAAGGGCTTCAGGAGTGAGAGACTAAACATCAGTTGTTACATAGATATGGTTAAGATAGTGAGAATGAGGAAAATGTCGTTGCATCAGACTATGTTCCAGACGCTATTATGTGAGAGTGTGCACAGGTCTTGTTTCATGCTATCATGTGCTATTGGCTGTGCATTCTTACATTTTGTTATACAATTACAAATTATGTTGTTGGCGAATCTGGGAAGAGTTGTATTGAGACATATGTAGCAAGTACATATCAACATCTCAACTAATTTTTGTTTACCTCTTTTTTACAGCATCAGACCAGAGCAGCAAAGGAGGCAGTGCCACAACAGTTGGGGAAGCAGCTGGCCACAGTAGTTCTTGTGCTGTCATTGAGCAAGAGGGAACCAGTGGCACAGAGGGTGACGGGAGCCCCACTGAGGAGCTGACGGACGTAACAGCAATGTCGTTGTTGTCCGACTCCAGCTCCAGTGAGCCCTCCCAGGTGGTGGTGGATTCCCCTGGACCTGTGTCTACTCCATCTGAGTCCCCCCCACCATCTCCATCCTCCAAGCTTCTCCCCAGCCGCCTGTCCGTGGCCGTTCCCCGAAAAGGGGAGGCATCTCCTTTGCACCAGGAACCTCACCCCCTGCCTCTGTCTCCCCTCCTGCCCTGAGTGTTTTAGTCATTGACCTCCTGAGGCAGATCTCTGTGGGTCAGACAGCTGTGCTGAATGTCCTTCAGGTGCATAGCACTCAACTTATCCAGATGGTATCTTTCCTGGAGGGCATTCACTCTGACATGTCTTCCCTACAGAGATTGAATCAAGCTCTAGCCTCCACACTCACGGTAGCCTTATCCCAAATTCAGCTTTCCCACCCCGTCCCATCTCTTCCCCATCCACAGTCCCTATTCCCATACCTGACCGAAGCACACGCAAACCTAAGCATACACCCACATCAACATCCAGAAGAAGCACACAAACACACAAACGTAAGGGCAAGCACACACACACACACACTCAGCAGACATCACACTCCCTTACACTGACATGCAGACAGACACAGCACCCACTGTACCACATGGCTCACAGATAGAGAAACAGGCAGACAGCATACCATCACACACAGACATGACAGACACCACACCAGCAAACACAGACATGACACAGACTTCACAACCCTCTGCCTCCACAGCCCCTACCTTTGCCTCTCCCCGGTCCTTACTCTGCCCAAAAACTCCACCTCATTGCCCTTGGCCTTTTCCCTTCCCAAACTGACCTACTCCCTCCCAAACCTAAAAAGAAGACCCTACCGCCCCTGTCATGCCCTACCATGTCAAACCCCAAACAAACTCCCCAGGCCCCTACTGAGACCCAAACAACACAGGTTAAATCCCGGAAGTGAGAAGGGCCCCTTCCTGGCAAAGCCCCACCCCTCCTAAACCCAGAAGATCCTCTTCCCCATACTACCCCAGTGCATCCACAGTAAAAAAAATCAAAACCTAAAAAAGTCACCCCCCCCCATTCCCTTCACCACCCTTCAGGGATACAAGATACCCAGGATGGTGAAGCCCAGCCCCCCACAACCTCCGTCGTGCCCTCCCACTGACGTAGCTGACCCCCCAATCCTGAGCCCAGCCCTCTCAAGGACCCAACCACCCCACCCTAGTTTTTTTATTTTGGTGCCTGGCCTGTCCCCTAGATGTCCCTCCTTGGGTAGGTATCCCTTTGCAGGAATACTGAAGGCAAGTTTGTATGGGCAACAATTTGCAGGCACACAATCCAGAGACATTTGGACTGGCCATTGGCCTTTGTTTTATAATTTGATTTATGGATGCTCAATAAAACATGTTCTTTTCTGGTTTTGAAATTCCTGTGTCTAAAAATAGCATTTGCTGTTAAGTGTCATTCATGTGTAATTTGTGATGCGTGTGTACAGTGATGTTAGTGTGACAAGGATAGTATATGGTACATGGAGTACGATCAGTCTATAGGGATGTTGTGTAGATTTGTGTGCCTACATTGGCTGGGTGTCAATGTTCACATGATGTTTATGTAGGAGTGTGTGCTACAGGGCACTGGATTTTGTATTTTCACAAAGTCGATGCATATTTAGAAGTCCATTGTGCAAGTGTGTCAAAGAACAACACTCTTTGAGATGTATGCTGCATATGAATTTTATGTGTTCAAAGGCAACTTTCTGATTAATACACTTGGAGGCATATTGACTCTGCATACATTATAGTTATTTTAGCCACAAATATATACAGAGCAATGTGTAAATTTCAATATGTGACTTAATAGACGTGGACCATTGGCTGTGCCTTCAATAGATCTTCTTCAGTACTTCCAATGACAACATTGGCACAGGCGGCTGACACTTTGTGCCAATATCCTTTAGACCCAGTTGTCACTGATTTTCAATGTCCTGGGCATATGGTGATAGTGAGGTGGGTACAGATCAGACAGTGTCCTGGCCCTGTTGTCTTCCAGCACTCCCCTTAAATTTTCTTTTTTGATAATCAACTTTATTGATTTTGGGAGAACAAAAAGGAAGTGGGCAATAACTGCACAACGCACAAGTCCATGAATATATGGCATTGCTAGTAAACTGAGAATAGCATTACACAATATGCACAGCGATCGAGCACATCACACGATAAATCAAGCAGTCCATCAAAAGTAAGAAGCTAGTTTTACGGGCCCCGCTATCCCAGTTGATCCGTCCATTTACCCCATATCTTTTGGTATTTGGCCGGGCATACCCTGGCTTCAAACAAGGGTTTCTCTTGAGCGGCACACCAGTCCACACCTCTGTGCCATTTAGCTATTGTAGGGGGATCAGGTTGCGTCCAGGCCATGGCGATATTACGCTTGGCCACCATAATGGCCGTCACCAGGAATAATTTATCCGCTCTGGACCCGTCCAGACCGTCCATAACGCCCAGGTGGAGGGGCATGGGGTCATGAGGTACCTGCCAACCCAGGATGTATGTGAGTTCATATTCTATCTTGCCCCAGTAATTTATAAGAGGAGGACAAGAACAAACCATTTGGAAGAAGTCTGCTGGTTGCTGTCCGCAGCGAGTGCATTCGGGCGAGGCACGCAGCCCTGCCCTGTGCATTCGCCCTGGGGTAAGATATGCAGTGTGGAGGTAGTAGATTTGGATGAGTCGAAGCCTGGCGGAGGCCGTAACAGTCTTAGAAGCCATAAGGGCGTCTCACCAATCCTCGTCCTCCAGGGGACCCAGCCATCCCTCCCACAAAAGTTTAAGCGAGTCAAGTGTTGTAGGGCTGTTGTTCGTAAGGGTACAGTATATACGCAATATTCCCTCTTTCCCCAGATTTCCCATCATGACTTGCGCTTCCAGGGGACTGAATTCAGGGAGTGTGGTGCCTGTGGATATGTGCGCGCTGAGGGCATGTCGTATCTGTAGGTATCTGTAGAATTGTGAAGTATGTAGGGTGAAGCGTTTCTGCAAGTCTTGGAAAGTCCTTATGTGGTCTCCCACCCACACGTCGCCTAGTTGTGAAATGCCAATGTGGTCCCATTGTTTAAAGCCTTGCAACGCTGCTACATCAGCCAACCACTCGCCCTGCCAAAGTGGCGTTTGCTGGCTCAGTTTGGAGTCCCATTGCATGTGTCGTAGGGCCGAGCGCCAGGCCAGGAAGACCGCCCGAGACACCGTTGGGAGTGTTTTAGGGATGGGGCATCCGTACATGATGGCCTGGATTCGGGGGAATCCCATGTCTTGCAGGTCAGTTTTGTAAGCTGGGTCAGACCATCCACGGTAAACCAGTCGTGAAGGACAAGTAGTCGGGTGGCTAAATAGTATAGGTATAGGTCCGTCATGCCCATGCCTCCATCAAAGGATGGGATGCGGCATCGGGCGAGAGCCATCCGAGGCCTCCCACCTCCCCACAGAAACCGAGTGATCACGGCATCCATCTCTTTGAACCAGTTTCGGGGATAGTGGAAGGGGGTATTTTGGATGATGTACAGGAATCGAGGAAGGATCATCATCTTAAATAGTGCCACCCTTCGAGCGGGTTAAGTGGTAGGGTTTGCCAACGTCGGAGGTCTTCCTTAGCCTTTTTGACAAGCGGAGAAATGTTCAGCGCCCACTATAGCTCAGGGAGTAAGGCGACCCATATACCTAAATATTTAAATGATTGCTGTCTAATGGGGATGTTAGTCTGCCAGTCAAAGCATTCCCTAGAGAGGTGGAGGGGAACAAGAGTCGATTTTGTCGGGTTAAGCCGGAGACCAGAAACCCTTTCAAAGGCCTGGAAGGATTGGAGATACCTAGGGCCGGAGTGGGCCGGGTCTGCCAAGAAAAGCAGGACATCGTCCGCATATAAGGCAGTTTTGTCAATGTGGTGACTCTCCCACGTCTGGCCTTGGATCGAGTCATCCACGCGGATAAGACGCGCCAGGGGTTCCATCGCCAGCACGAACAGGATTGGGGAGAGAGGGCAGCCCTGTCTCGTACCTCTTCGGGTTGGAACTATCTCAGAAAGGGTCCCGTTGATTAGTACTCTGGCTCTGGGGTTGGAGTATAGGACATGGACAAAGCGTCGAAACGTTTGACCCATACCCATCATTGTGAGCACGTCCTCGAGGTAGATCCAGTCAACAGTATCAAAAGCTTTCTTGAAATCCACGAGGAGGAGTGCCAGGTATGGGGTAAGTGCTTGGCGGTTTGCAAGGGCTACGTGGAGGCGTCTCAGGCAGTGTCTGGTGCTACGTGATGGCATGAAGTCGCATTGGTCCGGGTGGATCAGTCTGCTAAGGAGTGGGCGCAGGCGCTGGGCCAAGACTGTGGCATAGAGCTTGACTTCGGTGTTAATTAGGGAGATTGGCCGGTAGTCCGCGAAGGACGGCGAGGGTGTCTGGGTTTTGGGAATGACCACAATGGTCGCCATGTCCGTCTCCGGGGGAAATGCTCCAATCTCTGCCACGTGCTGGAAGAGGGCGGAGAGGTGTGGAATCAGCAGCTCCCGATAGGAAGCGTAATTTTCCTGAGGGAGTCCATCTGGGCCTGGGGTTTTCTGGGACGCCAATTGAGAGATTGCAGCGCCTATTCCCTCTGGGGTAAAGGGAAGGTCTAGGCTGACCGCCTCTGAGTGTGTCAAGCAGGGAATGTGAACCTTCACAGGGTCTAACAGATCTGGGAGGGAACCCTCTAGCTTATGTGCTGATTATAAGCGGGCGTAGTAGTCTGCAAACGTCTGCGCAATCTCGGCTGAAGTATGGTGAGTGGCTCCCGAAGAATCTCGAATCTCAGGGATGATTCGATTTGCATGGGGGTATGAGGCCAGTCTATGCAGCAGCTTCCCGTTTTTGTCACCCCAGCCATATACCCGGGCGACGGACGAGTGCCACAATAATTTGGCCGAGTTTAGCGAGATTTGTTTGATCTCTTCGCGCAGGGCTGCCAGTTGCCTGTCACGGGCCACGTCCGGGGCTCTGGCAAGTTCCGTCTCGAGTCGGACCGCCTGTGCCTCGAGAAGGGCTAGGTGACTGTCCTGGGCCCGCCGTTGGGCCCGGAGGTGGCTTTTGGCCACTCCTCGGATGGTGGCCTTGCTCGCCTCCCAGAGGGTACTCGGTGAAGGGACCGTTCCCAGGTTTGTGAGAAAATATTGCTGCAATTCCCCTCCAATAGTCTTTCGGAACTCCTTGTTTTGAAAAAACCAGCTGTTCAGTCGCCACATCGGGCGCAGTCCAGTAGAAGTGTCGCCTAGGTATAGGAGTAGTGCTGAGTGGTCTGAGATTCCCCGGGGGAGGATGGAAATGCCTGTCACAAGGTGGCAGTCAGGGGCAGGCATAAAAATCATGTCAATACGCGGGTGTGTATGGTGCGCTGCTGAGGTGTGTGTATTGGGAGATTCGAGGGTTCCAGACCCTCCACACATCGCAAAGGCCCAAGGCGCCACCCAGTCCACCAATTTCTTGGCTTGGGTCACCCTGGCGGGGGAAGGTGTGCCTGTGGCATCAAGAGCGGGTTGCATGACCGCGTTAAAATCACCTCCCAGAATCGTCTGTCCCCAGGGCAGGGCAGAAATGACGTCAGTAAGGTGTTGCAGCGTTGGGGTAAGCGTCGTAGGCGGGATGTATATGGATATGAGGTTAAGGGCATTCCCTTCCCACGTCCCAGAGAGAGTCACAAATCGCCCTTGTGGGTCCTTATTAACATGAGTGGGGACAAATGGAAAGGTTCTCCGTAGTAGGATAGCCACCCCCTTGAGCCTCTGTTAAAACCGGAATGCCACACCCTGTCGAAGCCATATCGTGCAAGGAAGGAGCAGTGGGTTCCCAAGAGGTGGGTCTCCTGAAGCAGGAGGACATCAGGGGAGCGTTGTTGGGCATATTTTAGGACTGCAGTACGCTTGATGCGATCGAGCAGTCCATTAACGTTCCAGGACATGACCCGGAGAGAGCTACCAGCCTGGTTTGTGTGCATCATGTGGGGTGTGTGGCCCAATATGCGGGACCGCAGCGCATATGTGACTTCCCTGTGCTAAAGTGCCGTGTGCTGTTAGAAAAGGGTAGAATAACACAAAACATAAATCTAAACTGTGGACAACGGTCCAGGTCCCCCCTCCCCACCTCGCACCTCCCCCGACCCTACACTTCCGGAACTGAAGCATCTGTCACCCAACAACCTAGGAAAGAACAGGCTAAACTATAACGCTTAGCTTTGGAAGCTGCGTGGTTGACCCCTCCATCAGTATCGGATGTAAGTGTGTCATCGGCAGATTTCTCTGAATTCTACAGTACTGTGCTGCAGGGCATGTGCCCCAGGACTTCTGGGAGTGATGCCCCTCCATTCCCCGGCGTTGCCTCTCCAGGGGTCTCAGATTGCTGGACTTCGGGAGAGATCTGAGTCCGTAGTCGCCAGGTCCAAAGTTCTGGGGGAGTTGTGCTCCACGGACGAATCATCTGCGGACTTATTCCGCTGCCGAGGTTGGGAACCCAGAGGCCTGGTGGTATTTCCAGGTTCTCAGGTGGTTGAACCTGGCGATCTGGAGTTTTCCTTTCGGCCCTTGCGTCCCCTGTGTGATTTTGTGCGCCTCCTGCGTTGTTTGGGGGACAGGGGTCGTGAGGTTTGGGGATCAGATTGTCTAGGAGGGGATTTCGGACGACTCCGGAGGGGCCGCTCCTCGGTCAACTTAGTCCAGGCCGCCTGTGGAGAGTCGAAGAATTGCGATTTGCCCTGGAAGATGACACGGAGGCGGGCCGGGAAGAGGAGTCTATATTGGAGGTCTAAAGCGCAATTTCTGTTTGACCTCTGTGTAGGAGCACCGTTGGGTCTGCACCTCTCTGGTATAGTCCGGAAACATCATTATGGTGTGATTCTGAAATTTCAGGGTACCCCGAGCCCGTGCCTCCCGCAGGACCGCATCTCGATCTTTAAAGTTGAGAATCCGGGCTATTATAGGGCGTTTGGGGCCCTGGGTGGTGGCCTGGGTGCAAGAGACTGATGGGCCCTTTCAACGGCGAACCACGCCGATAATGTGTCCTTGGGCATCCAGGATGAAATCCACGTTTCGATGAAGGTGGCCATTTGGCCCTGCCCAATCCTTTCCGGAAACCCCACCAGGCGGAGGTTATTGCGACGTGATCGGTTTTTGGCATCTTCCGCCCGCCTGTAGTTCCTTGGTGTGGGTCTGCAGGTGGGCCACTTGCTCTTTCAGCTGATGGAAAATTGAGACTCCGCTTCCGAGATGCGGGCCGTGGCGCTGTGCAAGTCCTGCCGGAAAAGGGACATGTCGACTCGAACTTTGCCTATTTTTCCTTCCACCGAGGCCTGGGACGTGCTGATTGCCTGCAGGATTGCGGCTAGGTCTTTACCAGGGAGAGACGGGCCGCCCATATCCCCCTCTGGTGGGTCCTGTTCAACTGTGGTGAATTGATCCATTTTCGTTTGTGTTTGGGTGGTAGAGGACTTAGGGCCCTGGTCCTTCCCCATGGCAGTGGTGGGGAGGTCTCCAGCAGGGTCGGTTTCAGGGAGTCTCTGGCCCGGACCTATTCAATTAGGGATTCTCCGTCGCCCCTGCCTCCACGTGTCGCGGTCAGGTAGGTGATCCTCAGGACTCAGGGTGGAAGGCCCGTGAAGAATGGAGTCTCGGGAGCCTGCGAGCTGGCCGCCGATCTGGAAGTTTGTGCTGCGGTTTCCCAGGTCCAGGAACATCCCCTCCAAGGGTGAGGGAGTATTCCTGTTGGCCCCAGAACGAGGCAGAGCTCCGCTGCACTGGGACGCCGAGCCCGTAGGTCAGGGGTAATAATCACAGCAGCGTGGCCGGAGTCACAGCCATCCTCCGCAACAGGGTCCAGCCGGAGGCGGGGAGGGTCTCAGGGTTCCTCTGTGGGACACAGCTGTGGTGCGTGAGGGAATGGTTCGCTACCCCTCCTCAAAGCTGGTCGGTTGGTTCCCGCCTTCCCAGGATCCAGGGAACAACTTTGCATCTCAGGCGCTCATTTGTAGTCACCCCGATGGTCCCGCCGCCTCAGGGACAAGAGCGTGAGTCCCAATGGCCTTCCAAGTGGGTGTGCTAGGATTGCCACTCCAGATGCCCCAGCGGGGAGGGCCCAGCTCGTGGGCGCACCGCAGGCCGTTGCCAGGGGCCCCAGCCCTCGCCACTCGAAGGAGGGTAATGGCGAGATTCAAGCTAGGGCGTTCCTCCAAATTCGCTGCCAGGCCGGTCCCCACAGCATGGATCAGAGATAGAAGCGGGGGAGGAGAGATGTAGCAGCAAGGGGCCGAAGTGACCACTCCCGGGCCACTGTGCAGGGCATTCGTAAGTCGCAGGCCAGGTCTTACAGGGCCGTCCTCACGGGGCACCGTCACGTGGATCCGTCCCCCTTCAGTGGTCTAGGGGTCCGCTCCTACACTGAGGCAGCCACCAGGGGTCCGGGGGTGGAAGCGGGGGAGGAAAGATGCTGCAGCCGGGGCCGGAATGTCCACTCCCGGGCCGCTGCGCAGGGCGTCCGCACACCACAGGCCCAGGGGGGCCAGGCAGGTAGAGTCTTTCAGGGCCGTCCTGGCGGGGCACAGTCAGTTGGGGCCGCCCCCCCCCGGTGGATTAGAGGACTGTTCCCACTGTGAAGCAGCCACAAGGGCAGAAGGGGGGGGCCCACTCACCGCTAGCCTGAGAATCCGGCGAGCCGCAGAGTCGATCACTCCGGTAAGGGGCGGTGCAGGTCTTCTGAAGCCATGCCACCACAGCGCACGTTCCCCAGGTTCAGATGTGCGCTGCGGGGTCCACACCGGGTACGATCTCCAGGCTGGTCGTCGCCCTCCTCCGGACGGGCCCCTTCCCGGTCAGCTTAAGCGTGCAGCCTTCACGGGCCTGGATCGCCGAGTCGGTTCAGAGGGAGGGCCAGGAAGAAGATCGAGGGCAGATCAGGGCGATGGCAGTCCCACTCGGGGAGGTCCGCCGCCGGGCGACCTCCGAGGCTCAGGGAGTCTGATGTCGGCGATCCCCGGGTGGACGATCACGGGCCACCTCAGAGGTCCTCAGGGACAGGCCGGGTTCGCCATCTTGCCGAGACACATTGCAGATCGTAGGTGGATGAAATGGCTCCGGTCAGAGTCCCCACGCTCGACGGCCACCTCAGGGCAACAGGGCTGCAATCGGGGAAGGAGCTGCCAGCGTCTAGACGGAAAGTAAGTCGCCGATGGCAGTGGATCTCAGAGCGGATGACGGAGGGGTCCGGAGCACTCTTAGAGTGCGACCGCCATCTTGATGCTCCAAGCCACGCCCCCACTCCCCTTAAATTTAAGATGCATTCTAGGCAAGAAGTCTATGCACCGTGTCCTCCTGTGCAGTAACAATTGGATGTTTGTCATGACATTCACAATAGTTGGCTATATCATGTGGATTGTGTGTGTGGGTCCAAGACATGGCTCAGTAAGTTAGACTGTGTTTCTGTCCAGACTAATACACTATTGTTGTATGTGTTTGTTGCATGAGAATCTAGCGTATGATACAGGAATGGGTGTTGCAGCTTTTGAATTCTTGTTTTTATATGGTGTGATTGTTGTGTTTTACACTACATTGCACAGTGTTGGACCTCAACTTCTGGGCTTAACTCACTGTTAGGGTATGTGAGTCTATGCATTTACATAATCCTTAAAATGGAAGTAGGCCACATCATGCTGACGTGGCGTGCCTTTATATTTTGTGTTGGGGCACACATGGCCCTGCATTTTGTTGTCCATCCAGAAATATGATGCACTAGACTTGAGCATGGTAGCCTGCATGATAGGGGATGTATTGTACTATCAGAGGGTCATGTCAGTTGTTATGTGTAGATCAAGATTGTTATGGAGTGTTTGTGTGACAAGTGATGTGGAGTGTGTGTATATGTCCAGATAGGATGTGTCACATGCAAACAGTGGCACAGACACAAGGGTTACGATTTCAGGGTTGTGGTAGAGTGGATCAGCCTAGCGATTTTTGGCTTGTGACTGCTTGATCTTGTTTGTCACAACATGATCTTGAGTAGCTTAGTTCAACAAGGGATTTGGAGTGGGGACTCATAAAACATGATTGTGCTTTTCACATATTACTACACATTAAACATGATGATACTTCAGGCATATGATGACATCTAGATTGTAGAATGCACACCATACATTGTTCCTGAGATGCCTGATAGTTTGTCTTTGGAAGAGGTTGTCATTGACAATTCGGTTTGGTGATACACATGTGACTTTATTCCCTAGGGGTTTGTAGGTGGCTCAATGCTGACAGTAGTAGATTGTGCTTGTTGTGGACCATGAATATCAACTACTTGTTCTGGGGCAGTGGTAGGTGTTGCATCTGCTAAGTGTGCTTTCTACATTTTCACGATTTTGGTGCACTCCATGTATTTGGGATGGTATCTTTATGAGCATACACATGACATAATGTTAATTCTACGAAATATAAAGTCATGATACTATTAAAATAATGATAGACATTTGTCTGTGCTTGCTCTTCCAATGTCCCTTCAAGCCCCCTCATGTGATACAGTGAAGGTATGCCTTTCCAGCGTGACCCACACTGCAACACCCTCCTTCATGGGTCAGTTTCAGAGAGCAGCTGGAACGTCAATCTTTGGTCCCAGCAGTGTGTTGAGGGTATTGGGTTCAGGGAGGATGTTGTGTGCCAGTCAGAGCAAGCACTGGCTATGGGCAACTACCCAGGGCCTCGCGCATGCTCAAAAATACGAGCCTCCGCACCAGAGCACTGCCTTTATGAAGCCATCAGTGTTACAAGCTACAGGTAGTCAGCCTACTCCCTGGAGTCTTGTGTCTGTGGTGCAGCAATGTGAGGCCCAAAGGAGGCCCCCCGCTCTCCGGTGCCGCTCAGTAATGGGCAAAATGATTGCCCCCAAACACCCGGTCAGCTGCCAACTGTAATAAATATGTTTTATTCGCCCTTCATTTTCTGCCAGACTTGCTTTGCTGGCACCCCTCCCTCCGCCTAATCGCTGCATCTGCATGATGACAGCGATTAGCCACCGCACTTGAAAGTGATATAGCTGTGAACTCCCCCTGCATGAATGGAAAGCAGGGTATCCTACGGGGCTCCCAACAAACGGAAGAATTACCTCCATTGTGACCTCAAGTGACAATGGGCAGTGCTCACCAGGTATGAAAGGAAAGGGAGAAGAACGTATAATGGTGTGAGTGGCGATTTTTGACAAACAATTCTCTTGTATTGTTTTTTTCGTACAAGCAGAAGTTAGGCAGAATTACATGAACCACAGCTCAAGCTGAGCCTAAGAAAGCGGTGTTTTTGTTCATTTGTGTATTTGATGAGATACGAGGGGATAATAAGTGCTTGAGGCAGGAACTGAGCAAGCAGAGATGGCCTTGAAGGTGTGGTAATGGAAGGAGATTGCCCTGCGCTGGATGTGGGCAGCCTAGTGGACTGGGACTCCCCTGAAGTGTTGAGGGCCCATCAGCTGTGCAGGGGCTACAGGGGCCTGTGTTGCACCCCTGCACAAAATGCAAAACAAGGTAAGAGGTGGGGTAGAAGTATGATGAATTGCAGCACATGTGGGGGAGAGGTCGATGTTTGAGGGGCAGGCCCAGCAAAATGAGGGTAGAGGTGAGAAAGATGTAAGAAGAAGTAGAGCATGGAGGGAAGAGGCGGACGTAAAGTGGGCTTTACCAGTGAAAAAAGATGAGGCTGAAAGGAAAGATTAGAGGTAAAAGGCAGTGCATGGGTAGGAGACGTAGACTATATAACAAGTTGAAATGGAGAGTGGAGAACATGTTGAGGGGTGGATATCAGAGGATAAGACCTTGGAGAGCATGTAAAAGGCTGGGCGAGGTATAAAGGAAAGAGGTAGATCTTTAAGAGGTAGAACCAGCTAGAGAAGGTTAGAGACTGGCAAGAGATGAGAGGAGAAGTGTGTAATAGGAAGGTGAGAGGTGGATGTAATAGGGGCAGAATCAGTGAGAAAGGTAGTAGACAATATGAGAAATAAGGTTAAGTATATAGCATGGAAGTGAGATGTGTATGTAAGAGAAGCACAGTGAGGCAAGGTAACAGTCTGTGGTGGGTCAAAGTTGAGAGGTGGATATAAAGGGGACAACCAGCAATGACATTTAGGATGCTGTAGGGAGAGATGTTATGTTATTCAGACTCAATATAGCGCAACGAATCACACCCAAGGGAGTATCTCGGAACTGAGGCACCGTACCAAGCTAAAAGAGGGAAGAGGAAGAGGTCAAGAGGCCTGATCTTTCGTTGCTTCTTGGTCAGAAAAGCCAAATTTTCAGCAGCTTCTTGAAAGATGCAAAATCAGAGCATATGCGAATGTGAAGCAGAAGCCTGTTCCAATGAAGAGGGCCCAGATAAGAAAGGCTCTGCCGCCCTGGTTAACTGTCCGAATACAATATGGGCAGAGCAAGAGTTGATCCTTAGATCTCAAATTTCTAGTAGGGTGGTAAATTGACAGTTTGGTTTGGAGATTTATTAGTCCTTTCCCTGACAGAGCTCTGTGTACTAGGCACTTACATTTGAAAGCAACTCTCCTTCTAATGGGAAGCTAGTGCAGTGATTTAAGCATGGGTACAGAAGGCGTGCGGGGAGGGAGTTTAAGGACAAGTCGGTCAGCGGTGTTATGGATAACCTGAAGTCTAGACAGGAGAAAGTCATTGGCCGCTGCCATGAGCGCATTGCCATAATCTGAGCGGCTCACCACTAGTGCCTGCGTGAGAGTCTTTCTTGTGTGTAGAGGAAGCCATTGAAATACTTATCTTAACATGCATATTGAACCAAAACAAAATGCCACATGTAGATTTCACTTGTTCTTTCATTTAGAGGCTATCGTCGATTAGAATGCCCAGGTTGTTTACCACCTTTTTGGGTTGGGGGGCCTAATTCAGATGGCCACCAATCGCTTATCCTGTAGTCATGTGCCCTGCCGAACAGAACTATTTCTGATTTGTCGCCATTGAGCTGTAAGCAGTTGTGGGACATCCAAGAGGGAAATTTCCTCATGTGCTCTCTGAATTTCAGTTTAGTGGAGTCCGGGTTTGTGGTAATGGCGATGATCAATTGAGTGTCATCAGCATATGAAATGACATTGCATCCACTGGACCTGATTACTTGAGTGAGGGGTGCCACATAGATGTTAAAGAGTACTAGGCTTAAAGATGAGCCCTGGGGGATCCCTCAGCCTAGTGACATGACCCAAGATTTAAAAGAGCCTAAGTTGATATCCTGGGTGCGATTGCTGAGGAAGCTTTGCATCCATTCTAGGGCTTTGCCACCGACACCAATCTCAGCGAGTCTTTGGATCAAAATCGTGTGTGAGATGGTGTAGAAGGCAGCTGAAAGATCAAGCAACACCAGCATGGCTGGGCAGCCCTCATCCAGAGTGAGTCTTATGATATCTCGAACTCCCATCGTCGCTGTTTCCGTACTATGAAAGGCTCTAAACCCAGATTGTGTGGTGTCCAGTAGGGTATTAGATACCAGATGTCGGGTAAGTTGTTGGTTAATTAGGCCTTCTATAATCTTGCCTAGGTAAGGGAGAAGGGAGACTGGCCTATAGTTTTCTGGATTGAAGTGTCACAATTAGGCTTCTTTAGTATGGGCATAACCTGTGCTACTTTCCAAGCCAGCAGCATAGTGGCAATATCCAGTGAGAGGTTGCACAGGGCTGTGATGGTGGGTCTAAGAGAGTTGGCAAGTCCCACCACTGTATGAGGGGGGGCGGGATCAGATGGAGAACCCGATTTGATCTTGTTCATCATGTCTGACACCGATTCTGGCATGAAGGATTCCAAATGTTCCAGGGCTGTAGAGGAGTTATGATTCAAGGGCATGATGTATAGAGAGTCAGTAGAAGGGTTGCATTTTTAAAGACTCTTATATGTATTCTCAATTTTATCCTCTGAATGGTTAGCTAAGGTGTTATCATGGTTCCTGAGAAGTAAGGGTAGGGGGAGTGCAATCTGTCGGCGAGTAAATCCTTTGAGATTTTAAAAAAGTTCTTTGATGGAATTTCCAGCGCTGTCAATTCTATTGATGGTCTGCGACTTGCGCGTGGCTGTAAATGTTTTTGAATAGTTATTTAGGACTGATTTGTAGATCATTTTGTCCGACTGGGCTTTTGGTATACGCCATCTTTTTTCTAGTTTCCTGCAAACTGATTTCTTTTGCTTAAGTTCGTCAGTAAACCATGGAGCAGGGGGTCCAGTGAACTTGTGTTGATTAGGTCTTAACGGTGCTATTATGTCCAAAGTCTGCTGAAGAGATTCCTGAAAGCTAGTAAAAGCACTGCTGATGTCTGAAAATTCTGGGACACACTGAGTAGGAAAGTTGGAGAAGAAGGAAGACTCAGAGACATTCTTCCAGGGCGTGGTTAGCCCGTGGGGATTATTGTTCCTACTGGTTTGAATAACATTGAGAGACGTTTTTTTCTAACTTGTTGCCACCGCTACAGCGGCTAAGACAAGATGTGGAGCACTGGAAAACTCTTCCGCTATTGCTACAAGGCAGAGCGGCGTTCTTCAAGATGATGTCACTGCCTCGCTTCCTATATGTCCTTCACAATTCACCTGACTCCGTCCCCGCGTCCTACTTTGCAGCGGTGGAAAGTGCACAGAGAACAGTGCTCTGGGGAAATAGTCCACCACGAATCTCATTCTAAAAACTAGTAAAAGGCTGGTATGATGGAAGAATTGGGCTGCCGAATATTAAAAAGTACTACTGGGCGGCGCAACTAGCTGCCATCAACCATTGCTTATACCGACCTCAGAATGATCCGGGATATGCTATGGATAGGTGGCTCTTACCCAGTGGTAATCACACACGGGCGTTATATTCCAGGCCCACGATATTCTATCTGACAGGTCCCACAAAGCACTCGGTTCAGGTGTGGCATATGGTACATAGGAGTATGGGTTGGGCAAAGAAAATAACACTGGCCACCCAGCTGTGGGATGCGGAACAACTGGGCTCCCTCTGGAGATCGAAGGGTTTCGATAAATGGGAAACCATTGGGATATCTCGGGTGGGCGACCTTTGGAAAAAGGGGGAGGTAGTGCCTTTCGCGACTCTACAACAAGATCGCGAATTAGTGGAAACTGAGAGATTCCGATATCTACAGGTACGACATGCCCTGCAGAAAGTGGTCCCGAGGGGAGAGACCCCTCCTGAGGCCTCACCTCTCGAGGATAGGCTTCTCGATGGGTACATGCCAAGAAAAGCAATTTCCCTGACTTACTCAAAACTGATTAACCATTCGCCTGATCCTCTTCCGCAGCTCCGTGAAAAATGGGAGAGGGACTTGTCGGGGCTGGAGGAGGAGGACTGGCTGGAAGCACTGGCATCGCCAAAGGAGGTAGCAATATCCTCCAAACTAAAATTGGTGCAGTTGAAAATATTGCATAGAATATACATCACGGGCCGGCTTTGGTCAAGATGGGATATAGAGAAGACCCTAGTTGCAGAAGACAGTGTGGCCGGGAGGGCACGTTCTTACATATCATATGGGAATGCCCACACATTAGTAGGTACTGGAGTGATGTCGTCCAGTGCATGGGGGAGGTACTGGGAGAGAGACTAGTACCCGAGGCCAAAAGATGTTTGCTAAACATATGGGAACCAACAGATTTGGGTAGCAAAGAGAGAACATGGGTGTCGCTAGGTCAGATGGTCGCTAAGAGAAACATAGCAAGGAAATGGGGGGCACAAGATGTTCCGACAGTGACGGACTGGGAAAACGACATGGACTGGTGCATGTTCAGGGAGAAAACAGTATATGTATCCAGGGGGGACCCGAGGAAGTGGATGCAAATATGGGGTAAATGGAACGCATACAGGGGGGATATATGTGTACCGCCCAGCTTACCATCGCAATTGTCCCCAGATGAACCAGAATCTTGAAATGCAGGAGCAATCTAACCAAGGGACTTGTTATTTATTGAAATTAACCCATGTGTTCCACGTCAATGATTACTGTGAATCAAAGACTGCGCCAAAAGTGATATCTGTACCGTTGTTTGTTGTAATCAATAAAAAGACTTAAAAAAAAAACATTGAGAGACGTTTGGAAACTGAGCATGAAGTGATCTGACCAAGTTAACGGAAGAGGGAAACTAACTTGGATGTCCGAGATATTTGTAGTATATGACCTGCAGTGTGAGTGGTGCTGGCGCCCTTTAAGGACAGCCCCAGTGTCTCCAGATCACACACAAGAAGTTGGGATTATAGATCTGAGATCAGCTCTGCCCCACCAACCACATGAGAGCTGAGAGGTGTAGGACAGTACATGGATTGGAGGTGTAGACATATGGGAGTGTGAGGGTTTCCCTCCCGCAACACCGGAATCGGGCGACATTTCCAACATGGCGGCCGCCATGTATCAGACCGGAAACAGGGTAGGCGGTCTAGCGGTCTAACCGGAAAGCGATGGACCTCCACCAATCAGTGAGCAGGCGGGCGGGACCACGGAGGACAAGAGGACGCCGAGCATCGAACCCGAGGAAGGCGAGGAGAAGAGTGAAGCTGACGAGAGGGAGGAGACCGGAGGATCATTTCCAGCCAGCGAGGAGGAGCAGCAGACAGATGACCGCTCTAGGAGCAACGCGCTCGAGTCCAGCACTCCAACAGGAGAAGGGGAGGCTGTGACTTCCACTCCCGCGGCCCAGGAGGGTCGTGGGTCCAGGCAAGTGCCCCAAGCAAGGTTCTTTTCTTTTAGGGGTTGGTGGGCGGGGGTTAAGGGCCACACCACCCCAAAGCACTAAATCCTCCCGGCACCTAGGCACAGCACGTTAGGGAGCACAGGTGACGGGAGCACTCTTCCCTGATATCAGCACCAGTCCACAAGTGATCTGATTGTGTCCTTTGTTTTTGTTTTTGCTTTATGTTCCCTTGCCGGCATAACACCCCCCTTCCGGAGGGAAAGAAGCAAGGCTGAGACGAAGCCCCAAGAGGAGAAGAGAGCAACCTCCTGTGGATGTGGACTTTGTTTTCCTGTTTACCTTTTTTTTTCGTTTCGGGGCTTTCTTTGACACTCCCAGTTCTGAGACCAGATTTTCCTACCCAAGACTCATTGGGATAAGCGAACCTGACGTAATAAAAGACTGAACACCCTCTATACAGTCTCCAGAGCATTTTGACCGCTAACGGGAGGGACAGGGTAGCCACTAGCTCACAGGGAGATAGAGAAGTAAAAAGATTATTAGGAGACCTTAAGCAGAGGATAGAGAGTGAAGGGTGAGAGGGAAATGAAGAAGGGCATAATCATAGAGAAAAGTAAGAGGTAGGGTGGTGAGGTGTGGAGAGTGTATGAAAGAGGTGGATATAAGAGCGCACCAATCAGAAAGTGAATGCGACGAAGCCGGGGGAAAGGGGAGAGATTGAAATGAGAGGGGCAGAATCCATATGCTACGGTTAGAGGCTGCAGAAGAGGTGATAAGTATAGAACACTGAGACTACAGCATGAAGGGGAGACGTGATGAGAAAAGAGAGGTGAAGAGTAGGGAAGGGAACGGAGGTGTGTATGTAAAAGGGGCAGGACCAGAAAGAGAAGGTGAAAGGCTGTGTGGGATGATGAGAGGTAAAGGGTAGGGCATGGAGGGTAAAACTAGATTTCAGATTGGCATGACCGGAGAGAGAATGTAAGAGGCTTGCGGATCAAGGAGATGTTGAGAGATGAGCATGTAGGTTGAGGTAGATGTCAGAGGGGTCGAACCAGCAAGAGAAGGTAATAGACTGGGCAAGAGGTGAGGTGGAAAGTACAGCTTGGATAGGAGAGGTAAATGTGAGTATACAGAATAAGTTAAGTAAGAAAGTAAGAGGGTGGAGGTGATGTTAATATGACTTTGGACTTGTGTACAGCGACATACATTGAGCCTTATGCCAACAATTGTAATTCCCTGTCTCTTGATTTTCCATGTGCGAAATTGGCTTAATTTTGAGATGTGTGTCTTCCTTTCCAAAGGTTTTTGATCTGGAACGATCCTTTATGTGCCTGCAGATTTTAAGCCTGCTCTGTGTGCACTCTTGTTTCTCTAGACCTTTTTAAGAAATGTAACTGCAAGTGAGACATTCTTTGCACATGTCCTAACTGGACATCTAGAGATCATAGCTCATGCCCTGCTGCCAAGCCTTAGTAAACAGTAGTGGGGGATACCACAGGTCCACCAGGGATGCTTAAGCACGGCCTGACAAAGCATACTGACCCACAAGATAGTGCAGCCCAAAATGTCTTGGAGTAAGTTCTGCGGGAGACCAGGATGCATGGGAGGGATTGTATGGAAGGGGCATCAGGTCCGGTATTGAGATGAACTGGATCCTTCCACCTTTTTTAGTACTGACACATACGTCATCCCATGCTGCTTAAGACTCCCTATACTGACCTGGATACCTGCCCTGTGGTAGGGCCGAGATCATGAAGAGTGTAGGCTCTGGTGGAGGGCTACTCCGACACTGCGAAACTCATCTGGACACTGGATTTGAGACTGCACAATTGGGATGATGGGGGGGGAGAGGGGGGGGGAAGGTGCCGGGCCAGCCTGGTCATTATTACTCTGTTTTGTGTTTTTAAACATGCATTAATCTGGAAACAATTGGTGCTTCAGAGTAAAAATATCAGTTATGAAAAGACCTATGGCCTAACTTTTCCATCCTATTGGGTTGATGTATTGTATTTCCACATGACTGAGCTCTAATCTATTTCTACTTATTTTATTAGGGGTTTTATAGGTATTGTTGGCCATCTTACGGGTAACCACACTAGATAAATAGCTTCTTACAAAACTGTTTCAACAATGCCAGAGAATGAATGGTCAATAAAAGTCACTTGCTGTGATGTGACTTCCTGTGATATTACATCTTAGGCAATTTTTTGCATTTTCTGGTTCTGCCAGGCACCCAAGAAATCCTAGTACCGGGCCTGGTGTCAGTGTGTGCGTTTCTGTAGCACATACTTTTGTGTGTGCATTGATGTTATGTTGCCATGACATGTGGCATGTAGAGTTGGGGTGTACTCATTCATACATTTATGTGTACATATATCTATGTGCCTATGCCCATTTCTACTCCTACTTTTAAGATGGGTCTGTTCCTGTATTTCCAGTTCACACTGTGGATACCCGATGCTGACATTCCCTCATTTCCCATGCTCAACATGCTACAGGACACTTTCACCTTACTGCACCTTCGTTTTGTAATCACTTTAATGTGTAAGGGTAGGTGTGTGACTTACCGGCGGAGAAGTCCGCAAAAGTTCAGATTCTCAAATTCATCGATTATGTATAGTAGCGGGATGACATGCGCAGTGGGCTCCATTGCTGCACAGGAAATGTGGGAAACGTGTTGTGTTGTTTTTTGGCATTATAAACCTCCCCTTCCGCCAGCTCTGATGAGATGGTTGGACTGACACAGACAGCGCATCGTAAATACGCTTCGTATTAGGGCGGGCGGTTCCAGGGCCGGACCGCGCTCCGATCGGCTCCATTGGACCTTACCGAGAGCTTTGCGTTCAGATTTTACTGTCGGAGTCGGAAGAACCGCGTCGGCCGGTCAACCATGTATTGTTAGGCATCATAATACTGCGGTTGGAGGGACCGCTTCCGACGTGACATCGGCCGGTCAGACTTACCCCGACAAAACCACAGAGGCACTTCCGGCCGACATCGTAATCGGCCCCTTAGTTGTAAGACAGATCCACTGGCTTTCACAAAGCAAGTAGTCACTGCAGAGAGCAGTGAGAAATGAAGTGAGAAATGAATCCAGATTACCATGAGCAACACTGCTGTGACCTTGGGTTCAATCATTTAAACTTGAATTATATTTACTGAAAACCTCAAGGTACAAAACAGAACAATGGGCCCAATGTGCTGAGCTCAGGTCGTGAACTAGTCGTTTTTGCAAAATGACTGGCCTGTGACCTGGACTTCATTTTGCTATACGAGTAATGTGACAGTCACATCTCAAAAGCACATGTGCACTATTCTCCCCCGACTCCTTGGAACAAACGAAGATGTCAGTATTTTTCTCAGCAAACTTTAATCCTCTACTTGGTAAAAGAGAATGACTCCAGAAAGGGGAGCGAACTTGCCTTTGCCGCATCTCGGGACTCAGACCCAGCCTTCCTTGCACCAAGAGGTGCCTCCAGGAAGGACAGAGGGGTCAGGACCCTCAACTTCGCTTCAAAGCACGCCGCAGGCTCCCGTGGAGTGGGACGCGCATGGGCATGCCCGGGCAAAGCCCAGATCAAGGGCAGGCCCGTCTGCGCCTGTCCGCGGCCGAACGAGGCCTGGCTGGGCATACCCTTTTGGTTCTGGACTCTGGATCCCTCTGCTGACAGTATGGTGTAGGCACCCTTTGGATACCTGATCAACTGTTTGACACCTGTTAAGTAAGTGGGCCTTTTTATTACTAAGCGTGCTTCCACACTTTCTGCTACTTCGGTAGGTGTTGTGGTACGAGCTATGGGTAAGCGTAAAGTTGGTGGTGTTAAGACACCCTCAGATGCAAATACCCTTCCCAAGCCTACTACTATGGAATCTTTTTTAGCGTGCGCCGTGGGAGTTATATCCAAAGAAATTGACTTAGTAGAAAGGCGCTTATCGTTGAGCATGGCTGGGACAAATGGGCTCGATGATCATGTGGCGCACACTGAGGACTCAGAATTTGGACTGGGTAATGACTAGGAGATCCACAGTAGCAGTGTTACTGAGGTCTTGGACGGTATTAATATTCATCAACCACCCATTGTGTCTGGGACTGTGCCAGCTTCTTCTCTACCTTCTTCTTCGGCTTCTTCTCCCCCAGCGTGTCCACCTGCAGCGAAGCGTAAAGGGAATGCACGGAAGTCTGTAGTGACTATTTCCAGCCTCATTGACCCTCCTGCCTGTCATGGGACTGTTGACTATCACATCCCTATTGATGATCCTCTTTGGGCTTCTTTTTGGAGTAAATTAACTGTTACTATTAATGATTAATTGATGCCTCTTAGAACAAAGTTGGATTGGTTGGAGGGTGAAATGACAAATGTAACATCCTTTTATCAGAAAGAGTCCACTGAGAACAGATCTGGTGTTAGTGTTGTCGAGCCACCCATATCAAAATCTGGACAGGATAGCTTTGTTGGCAATCCTTGTCCATTTTGTTAGAATAGTTTGGTTTTACCTGGGGCTATTATTGGTACACTTTAGCAATTGCTGAGGGTGGATGTGTACAGGGGGCGACTTGTGTGCACCCTGAGCAGGCATCCATTATTGGTAACTTTCACCGGAGTAAATTGACCACCCCTAGTACTCAGGTTCAGTCGGTGATCGATAATCATACTTACTCTAATACCACATTACCTTGTCATGACCCAGTAACGATTAATCTTCCTCCTGCGAGTTGTCCCTATGTGACGGTTTTGGTCAATGTCCCTCCCTTGAAACTAGGTGTTAGTGAGACCACTGAATCCTTGGAGAACAAGGTAGTTCATAGGCTTAGTTCTAATTCTATTTTTCCTACTGATAGAGCAGACCATATTTTATTTACTAGGAGAGTGGGATGGATTGGACCTCTAAAGAAAAATCTTAAGAGGGACTGTGTAGTTATTAATTTTTGACACCCTAGTTTTCCTGGTGAAATCTTTGCTAGGGTAACTCTGCGATCTCCGTTCATCCTGAATATGGCAATTTTTTCTATCATCTATGGAGCCCCGATCATACCATTAATGCTGCATGGGACTCGCTGAGAGGGTTAAGACCCCAATCTCCTTTTTGTTTTGATCTATTGAGTTCCTTAGAAGGCAATGACTGACTTAGTTGTGGGGGGTACATCAATATGAGATCTGGGGTTGATAACCCTGGGGAATCCATTACGGTTTGTGAGAGTAACTTGCCTTTCAATGTCTCTTTAGTTACCCTTGGGATGGAATTGGGTTGCTTTATGGGTAACCATGACCCTACCTTTAACAACTCTGTTGGTACCGCTAGTGTTAGTTATTCATACATCCATGCCACAATAAGTAATAAAATTAGCCACACCCAGGAGGGGAATTTCACATTTGCAACCTAGAACGTGGGTGGGCTAACGAATAAGCTAGGTAACGCTGATTGGGCTAATACCATATCCAGCTATGATGTTATCTGTATACAAGAAACTTGGTGTATGACCCCAACATTTGTGTAGGGGTTTTCTTCTCAATTCTTGAACTGTCAATCCAGGTGGGCGGAAGATTCTTATTTCTAATAAGCTCTCTATAAGTATTAAGTAGATTACATCGGTGGGGCCTCATTCCCAACTACTGTGGCTTAAAAGAAGAGGGGAAGAGACCTGGTATTGTTGAATTTTTATAATAATGTTTTCGGTGCTACTCGGAGTATAGTGGCTACTGCACTCGATCATGGCCTTGAGGTTTTTTTATGCTCTATTCACTCTAATTTTGTGCTATTATGGACAGGTGATTTTAACATTCAGGCTTGTGCACTGTCAGCTACACGTGTATGTGGCTTTACTAATCAGGTAGGGATAGGGTGTGCTCACTTCTGTCATAATGAATATGGGGAAGTACTAAACACCACTATTTCTAAATATGAGTACAGTTACTGAGATGTGGCTGTGATGCAAATGGGGAGCAAGCCCCATCATTCATGGGAAGAAACTCATCTACAATTATTGATCATGTACTAGTGTCTGATTCGGTAACTGTATTATTGTCCCTTCAGTATTAGGTGACCATAACCCTATTACTCTGCATTTCTTTTTTTAGGGTAAGAAATGTGAATTATTCACTACTGTAGATAACATTGCTCCAACTAGGACTAATAGGGTACGAATTAAGTGGGCTGGTATTGATCCCACTAGTATGTTACATAAAATGAGTAAAGGCAAACTCTACTGAAATAAATTACTGTCTACAGGAGGACGTTTCTTTAAACCTGTTGGTGAATAATTTTAATCATATTATTTGTTCTATCAAATCTTACTTGACGCAACGCGTCCCCCGAATAATGTACGGGAAATTAACAGAGGATGGTTTGACCACTTATACCAAGGCCTCACTGCTAATAAAGCATGCTTTATGTCATTCTCCTCGGGATACTGCGGCTGTTAAATTTCTTCGCCAACAATATAAACAGGCCCTGGTTGCTAGGAAGAATACAGTCCAGGCTGAAGCGTGGAACAAATTGGCTTATTCAGCAGAAACTAAGGACATTAAGGTATGTTGGAATACAGTGAATGCACCGTTTCTAAAAAATGAAAACATCCCAGAGCTTTGTTCCCTTGTATCTTGCGACGCTTTGGTGGCACACTTCTCTGTAATTCAGAGCATTAATGATACCAAAAAGGAAGTTAGTGAAGTGATGCATCCATTGGAAATTACTAATGAAGAGGTTACTTTAGCTCTACAGGCTTGTGTTGGGGGACGGCCCCCTGGACCCGATGGGGTACCAGTAGATGTTTTTAAATCTGCTACCAAACTCTGGGGACCTATCCTTACGAGAGTGTTCAATGCAGCTGCTGTAGATAAGATTCCACCCTCGTGAGGAGTTTCAATAATCATACCCATTTATAAAAAGGGTGATAAAGAAGACCCTAAAAATTATTGTCCTAACTCTTTCTGGGCTCATCAGTAAAAGTAATGAGTAGAGTTTTACTACTCAGGCTGGAGAAATGGGCACAAGAACAATCTATTTTATCCCCAGCGCAGAACGATTTCAGAAAGCAGACGGGGACTATCGAACAATGTATTAATTTGGAGCTGCTAATTGGGAAATACACTAGAGCCAAGTTGGGAGCCTTATATTTTTGTTTTGCAGATTTAAGCAGGGCTTTCAGTTTGGTTGACCATAATCTCCTTTGGTCAACATTGATTTCCTTAGGTGCACCCAGGCCAATTATAGGGTTTCTTTCTAGTCTCTATGAGAATTTATCTAGTAAAGTTTGCTTTGCGTCTCACGGCAAGTGCTCACCTACGTTCAAAGTAGGGCGTGGCATTCGGCAAGGTTCTGTGCTAGCCCCTCGACTGTTTTCTTTATTTATTAATGGGGTGGATATTCATCTGCAGGCTCTGCAAGCTGATGCTCCCCGGGCTGCCGGATGTCCTATTCCAGTATTGTTATACGCTGACAATGCTGTTCTGTTATCAAGGACCCAGGTTGGCTTACAAAGATTAATGAATACTTTCGAGGAGTATATGTTATCTAAGAAAATAGTGATTACACCGCCACCTTCCCGGAGAGCTGGAAGCACGCCGAGCTTACCGCCCTCCTGAAGAAACCAACGGCGGACCCCACCGAACTCAAGAACTACCGTCCCATCTCGCTCCTTCCGTTTCCGGCCAAAGTCATCGAGAAGACCGTCAACAGACAGCTTGCCGCCTTCCTCGAGACGAATGGATCCCTCGACCCCTCGCAGTCCGGGTTTCGGGCCAACCACAGCACCGAGACCGCCCTTATCGCAGCCACCGACGACATCAGAACCCTAAACGACAACGGGGAAACAGCAGCCCTCATCCTCTTGGACCTCTCCGCGGCGTTCGACACCGTCTGCCACCGCACCCTAGTGAAGCGCCTCAGCAACATCGGAATCCGAGAGAAAGCACTGGAATGGATCATCTCGTTCCTCGCCGGAAGAACCCAGAGAGTCCGCCTCCCCCGTTCAGATCCGAGGCCACCGAAGTCATCTGCGGCGTTCCACAAGGATCTTCACTCAGTCCAACCCTCTTCAACGTCTACATGAGCCCCCTCGCAGCCATCGCACGCCAACACAACCTCAACATCATCTCCTACGCTGACGACACCCAGCTGATCCTCTCCCTCACCAACGACCCCACCACCGCCAGAGCCAACCTACACGACGGGATGAAAGACGTCGCCGACTGGATGAGGAACAGCCGCCTTAAACTGAACTCAGACAAGACGGAAGTCCTCATCCTGGGCTCATCACCCTCCGCCTGGGACGACTCCTGGTGGCCCCCGGCCCCTGGGCACCGCGCCCAAGCCAACGGACCACGCACGAAACCTGGGCTTCATCCTGGACTCCTCCCTGTCGATGACCAGACAAGTCAACGCCGTCTCATCTTCGTGCTTCAACACCCTGCGCATGCTCCGCAAGATCTTCAGATGGATCCCCACTGAAACCAGGAAGACCGTCACCCAGGCACTCGTCACCAGCCGACTGGACTATGGGAACACCCTCTACGCCGGAACCACAGCCAAACTTCAAAAAGACTCCAGCGCATCCAGAACGCCTCCGCACGACTCATCCTGGACATCCCCCGACACAGCCACATCACCGGACACCTGAAAGACCTGCACTGGCTCCCCGTCAGCAAGAGAATCACGTTCAGACTCCTCATCCACGCACACAAGGCCCTCCACGACCTGGGCCCAAAGTACCTCAACGACCGCATGACCTTCTACACGCCCACCCGCCAGCTACGATCAACCAGCCACGCCCTCGCCACCGTACCACGCATCCGCAGAACCACCGCCGGAGGAAGATCCTTCTCCTACCTGGCAGCCAAGACCTGGAACTCCCTCCCCACTCACCTTCGGCGAACCCAGGACCATCTCTCCTTCAGGAAGCAGCTCAAGACCTGGCTGTTCGAGCAGTAACTTACCCCCTCCCCCAGCGCCTTGAGACCCTCCCGGGTGAGTAGCGCGCTCTATAAATGCCGTGATTGATTGATTGATTAATAAATCTAAACATTTACCATGGTTTGTGGGCCTAAGCATAAACAATGTATAACTTTTTACATTGGTACTACCCCAATTGCTACAGTAAATTAATTTTGTTATCTGGGTGTCTTCTTCACATGTAACGGTTCTTGGGGCTAACAGATTTTAAACACTGAAGCTAAAATGAGTAGGGTCTCTCAAGGGATTTTCAAATTTTCATCCAAATTAGGTAGCCCTTCCATTAAGGAAATGTTTGAAATATACAAGGCTAGAGGGGTGTCTACTGCCACATTTGGGGCTATGCCAATTCCACCTACCAGTGGAGGAAAACACTTTCTTAAAACGGCTACTTTACTTACCTACTTCTGTCTCAACTATGATTGTCCACCAGGAGGTCGGTCTGCAGTACTTAGAAGATATACTTTTGGTAAGACCCTTGTTATTATGGCTGTCACTATGGGCAAAAGAGAATGTTCGTCTTACCAGATCCATCATTTTGGATTGCTTATCCTTGGATAAGGCTTTGAGTATCCCATGGTTATCGTATATTAACTCTTATTTTAGCATGTTGTTTAATTTGCCCATATGGTCATACCCTGTTCAGGTGCTTTCATTAACTAAGAGGACAATCAAAGATACTTTTTTCCAGTACAGATCTGGACAGTGATTGGCTGCTATTAATACAAAAACCTCAGTCATGTTATACATGTTGTATGAGATAGAGGAGGGTGGTTACAACTATCTATCTGGTGTAACAAGTATGCAACACAGTTATGTTTTGGTAAGACTGAGATGTGGTATTGTTCATCATTTAGTGGCCTTCCCAATCATGAAGTCTTGTCCTTCTGATCAGACCCCATGTCCATGTGATGGACGAAGTAAGCAAAGCACAATGCACTTTTTATTGTTCCTTAAATTTTATCAGAATTTTAGGAGTTTTTATTTAAAACCTATTTTTGTTAGACAAAACATTAGATCATATAAAGCTGCTATGAAATACTTGATTGCACTATGTGAACCCTCTGTGTGTTACAAAGTAGCCCTTTTTATTCTGAAAGCCATCATGCTAGGAAAAACCTTTTGTATTAGCTCACCCTTGATTTTAAACTGTTTTTGTGTTTGGGTCTTATCTAATATACGTAATGATTTCATTTTACTGAGATGTATTTTTTAACGGGACTTTTTTATGTAATGCACTTTTATGACTATTTCAATTAGCCGAATAAAGTTTATGAACCGAACCGACTCCAGAAATCAGAGGATTCATTTGTGGGACAGCTTAGTCTTGCCTAAGTGCAATCACGTGTGAATGAAGACTGATTTCTGGTGTAAGTACTGGGCTCCCTGCACCCACTTTGTCGCTCAGTAGATCAACTATAGCAGTTCATTGGCATTTCAGATCCATAGTGTACAATGTGCTGCTCTACTTGGCACAGAAAACAAGTGGTATTTGCTATCACATAATGATGTTGGAGAGTACATTAAAGTAACGACCTTTGAAGTTCTTAGCAAACGTCACTTTAATCTGCCACTCCATATGTAAATCAGCTTCAACAGTACTGACAGGTGGTCGTGGGCTGTGGGTTGACAGAGGGAGGTGCCACCAAGGTGGGATCAGTAGGGGATGTGGGAGCATTTGTCCAAACACGAATATCACATAATGATGTCATAGCTAGGGGTACCAATGGGTCATTCCATTAAATGAAAGTAAGTTTTATTTTTAGAGTATAGCACATTTGTGTCTCTAGTAACCATATCATGTCAACGCACCTGGGCGCTCTGCATGGAAAGGATCTCCTGACATGACTGTATTAACATTAGAGGAGATACAGGAGCTGGGAGCTATGCAGAGGAAGGGGAGGCAGCACTGGGAGAGAGAAGTGGGATTGGCTGCTCCAAACGACACATACAAAATAAATGAAAGGACTATTATTAGCCCTAACACCAATTTCAGCTTCAACTGTACAAAAAAATTTGCACATCTGTGAAATGCTGTGGGCAGGTCCAAAACATGATGGACAGATCATCGAGCCAATGCCAGAAAGGAGCTCCTCCAAACAGGCAAATGGCTCAAAAGCGCTAAGACTGTACCCCATTCTGTATGTTGACACCATGAAAGCAAGAGGTCTCTAGTCTAGCTAGAGCAGTCTGTAGCCAGACCTAAAAAGGAGTTATTAAATAACTCGTGGCCATAACCTGTGCCTTTGTCTCAGTGAGTGATGCTCATGAATGCAAGCCAGGGCCTGTAAATTGAGAGGCTGCTCTTTTAAGACCAGATTCTCAATTTTTTTTAAAGAACTATCAGTGTGTATTTCTGAAAATTTCGAATACTTTAGAATCTGACCGGGGATGTAAGGTAAGTCACTGCAGCACGGAAGGGGGGAGGAGGGAAGGAGGGGGCAACACTTCAGGGGCCTGCTAATCCTTCAGGAGGGCCATACTGCTCCCAAGGTTGGACTGACCTATAGGGCAAGCAGGCAGTGCCCAATGGCCAGTGTTTGGGGCATTTTATTGGCTATTTGTGGCCCTGTTTTATGGTCTGCTGGGCTGGTTTTTACTGTTAATTTCCCTGATATTAAAACGAACATTACCTACAACAAGCTCAACTCCATTAAGTCTTCCATACATTGCACAATACTAATACAGCTGTTTTTACAAGTTCGAAACTGCCCAATTTGCAAATAGAGGCCACTTTTTGAGCTATCTAATTCACTAATGGGGGCCACTTTTATTTTGGTACCCGGTCGTATTTTCTGCACCAGTCTGCCCCTGACCGCCCCAAGGCAAGTGAATATCTGCAATATATGAAAGCCTAAGGGGCCCGCTTCACGTTCTGCAGGGGGCCCTTTCATTTTACGTTACCCCACTGAGTCTGACCCGTATTGTTTAACTGGAAATGCCTACCGTTAATGATTGAGACACATGTTTCCTCGCAACAGAATGGAGCTGGAAGGGCCACTGAGCTACAGTTACTCCACTCTGAATTCATTCCTTCAAACGTGCAACAGACTGTAACCTAAAAACAAACTTCCCCCATAAACCTGTGAACAGATATACTTCTATTTTGAGACACGACCATTGTGAAAGAGCTAACCTAGGACAGGTTTTCTGCTTCAAGGCTAATGGATGAAATTATAGAGTTGTACACTTTTCCCAGTCTACACATGGCACTTTCTGGGTTTGGGCCCGAATCTCAGGGAATTGGTAAAATGGTAGGATCCCAGTGACAGAGACATTTTTTTTTGCCAAAATGGCCTACGAAAACTGAGAGAATTATTAAGCTTTAGCTGTTCATCTTTACAACTTTGTAAATCCACACAAGAGTGTTTCATGGGAATCACATGTTTTAATACATTGTTAATATAGTATAGTAAAATATAGTGTAGTAAACTGTCTAATACGTGCCCTGCTATAAGCCCCTAAACCTTTGCAGAGCAGACTCACAAAACTTTTTCAGGCTGTAAGCCTTGCTTGTGTGTGGAAAAAGGGACAGCCCTTAAGTAGAAGCAGATCCTGTCATACTAAATTAGGATTAGCAGATTTTTAGGTGTGCAGCTATCACTTGAATATCTTAAATACATTTTTGTATCCTCCACCCTCAACTTTGAGAATGAGTGCAGAGGTGACCCGAGGATGTTTGTTCTAGTTTCACACAGGCCATCCTGTACAGCGCCAGCAAAGGATTGTCAGGGATAGCCCATTTCTGCGTGCGCATTCGTTGATGGTTATAGAACATTATGTAGGGATGAGGGCACACTCGGAAAGAGATAAGTCAGGAGCCCTCTTGGCTTGGCTGGCGAATCCAGCTAGGCGAGGGTCAACTATACTGGAGCTCAGGGATCAGAGGGGGGTTGCTAGGCACGACCAACAGGGAATCAACGATATATTCTTTGACTACTACACTGAGCTATATCGGAGCCGGTTGGCCCCATCTGAGGCTGAGCTCCAGGAGTTCACACGAGAGGTGGACCTGCCGACGCTCGATGAAGACGAGGCAACTTTACTGGGTCGCGAGATCGAAATTCGAGAGGTGCGCGGAGCCATCAAAAATATGGCCCGTAACAAAACCCCAGGCACTGATGGCCTCCAGGTAGAATTTTACCTCACCTACATTGACCTCCTGGCTCCCCAACTTACCCGATTATATAATGATGCCAAGAGGCTTGGCAAATTACCGGTCTCCACTAGAGAGGCGATCATAATTCCCCTCCTAAAACCGGGCAAGCAGGCATGGGACAGAATGGCGTATCGTCCTTTGTCCATGCTTAATCTCGATTATAAGATACTAAGCAAGATCCTGCCCTCCCGGCTGCTCCCCCACATGACCACCCTCATACATGCTGACCAATCCGGGTTCATCCCTAACAGGAACACGGCCCTAAATGTCAGAAGACTCTTGCATGTTCTGGAAGCAGATTCCTACAATGTTGACACTGCTGCGATATTCGCAGTAGACATGGAAAAAGCCTTTGACAGTTTGGAATGGGCGTTCCTGTTCCATGTAATGCGAACAATGGGACTTAGTTCCGAGTTTGTGAAGTGGACAGCTCTTTTGTACGCTGACTCCACCGCTAGGGTCAGGACGGGAGGAGTGATCTCGGAGGCATGCAAGGTGGGACGGGGTACACGCCAGGGGTGTCCCCTCTCCCCGCTGTTGTTTGCACTGGCGGTGGAACCCTTAGCGGCGCATGCTAGAACGGGGCGAGCGTACCGGGGGCTTGATGCTCACGGACAGGTGCATCATATAGCGCTTTATGCAGATGATCTCCTCCTTTTCCTTGTTGACTCGGGAGAGGCCTTACTGGGGGCAAAACAGCTGCTTCACGATCTCAGCAGAGTGGTAGGACTAAAAGTGAATTGGTCAAAATCATGCCTGTTCCCGGCGCGTGGGAATAGACTGGGCCCAAAATGCACGGAGGGAGTGAACTGGGAAGACAGATGCTTGCACTACCTGGGCACCCTTATTTATCACGGCCAGGAGGATATTCTTGAAGGTAACATTGGGAAGGGCATCAGAGGGATTAGGGCTAACTTTGAATTCTGGGGTTCCCTACCCCTATCTATAGCAGGTCGAGTGGCACTACTCAAAATGGTGACCCTCCCGCGGCTCCTCTATCTCTTTGGGACCCTCCCGATCTGGATCCCGGCTCCCTACTTCAAACAACTCTGTACAATGATCACCGCTTTCCTGTGGGGGAAGGGCAGGCGCAGGGTAGCCCTCAGTACACTGATGCGCCCTCGGGCGGAAGGGGGTATGACGGTTCCAGATTATGAAACTTATTATTTAGCGGCCCAATTCCAATGGCTTACACAATGGGTAGCGAGGGCCACTAGGGGTGGGGAGGAGCCGGGGTGGTTTATGGACCCCTGATGGTGCTGTCCCGTATAGTGCTGCGACTCCTGATGGGTCATATGCCCCTCACCCTAGAATTTGCCACAGCGCGGAAATGCTGGAACAGGTAACTGCGGAGGACTTCTATCAAGCGCCCCTATGCCCCAGAGATACCATTGCAGATGTGTAGGGCCCTACCACATGGGGGGACCTGGCAGAAACTAGAGGCATGGGCACAGCGAGGTTTGACCACTATGGGAGACCTTTACGAGGGGGGAGCCCTGCTCCCGTTCGACGAGCTGCGGACCCGTTATGACTTGCCTGGGGGTGACTTCTTACAGTATACGGCCCTCACGACAGCCATCCGGAAACATTGGGGTGAAGGTCTGACGGAACCGCCCACTTCTATGGGGTGCCAATATGTAGTGATGGCGGCAGGCACAGTCAAAGCAGTGACATGTCTCAACAGACGCATGACACTGGAATCCTTATCCCCCTTATCTGCTCTAAAGCTTAAGTGGGAAACGGACATAGGGGTAGCCATTCCGGACAAAACATGGGGTGAACTGGTGGAGAGAGCCTGGAAGAGCACGAGGAATGCGAGGTCCCAGTTAATACACTTTCATATTCTACACAGAGCATACCTTACCCCAGTGAAACTGCATGCATATTTTCCGACCCAGCCTGCGTCTTTCCCGAGATGTAAGGCAGACAATGCAGATTTTAAACATATGCTGTGGGACTGCCCGATCCTTGATAGTTTTTGGGAGGAGGTGACAGCTTTGCTGTCAGAACTTACCGACAGGGACCTAGACCCATCCATGGCTCAGTGTATCCTACATTGGTTTCCTCATAGCTCAAAAAACAAAATCACTAGTAAATTTATAGATTTGGGCTTCCTACTAGCCAAGAGAACCATCACCACTCATTGGAAAGAGCAGCGGGCCCCTAATGCCGTCAAGTGGAAAGCAGACCTACTGAAATGGGCTGAATGCGAGGGAGTGCTTAGGTTACAAATTGCGAACCGTACGGGGAGTGAAAAGGCAATGGAAAGGGCGAGAGCCTGGGAAAGGCTCGTCGTAGCGCTTAAGTCCCCTGAAAGCGATGAAGAAGAAGCACCTGTGAATGACCCGGTGGCAGCTATAGGTTAGTGCATGGTCCGCTTGGCGCCCATCCTGTTTTGGCTCCTCAAGATACGCAGTGGCACCTGTCATATATAACTGTTTTTACTCAATGTCCTCTCATTCCAATGAGTCGCCCTGTTGTGGCTGTAGCTCTCCTGACCCTGTGTAGTCAGCACTTAAGTGGCACGCCTAGGAGGGTGAGGAGGGAGGAGGGGGGAGGGCGGTTGGGGTTTGAATTTTCTACGTTTGGACAAGGACTATTGTAAAGAACTCACTCATGGTTTTGCCTGGGCCGTGGATTCGGACAGCCTACGGGGTGATAGTTTGTCTTCATTAACTTGATGTGCTATGTTTTCTGCTTCATGATTAGTGTCTGTCACTATACACCCCCCCCCCCCCTTTTTTGTTGTTGTTGCTGGCCCTCCTGGTCTCAGTCCTAGATCAAGTACAAAGTAATACGAAGTGTTTTTGAATGATTATAAGCTTCGCCCGAAAATTGATATGGACAGCTTATGGCGCTATAATTGTGCCTTAAATACCCTGCCTGCAACTGGGACTTTGCTAACTATCTGGGGTATGCAACCGAAACCCCTCGCCCCCCTTTTTTTTTCTTCTGTCTCTCTTTCTTCCATGTTTTACTGCCTTTTTGGATGTATGGGAAATCAATAAAAATGTGCTTGGGAATGGGATTAGGAGATGTTACCATGAAAATACAACCTTGTAATGGTCGAACGGTATACTATTAATTAGCGAGGAATACGCCTGTTGTGCCTGTTCTTGAAGACACACTTAGGACATTGAGCGCTTAGTAAATGTAATAGACTCTGTAATACTCCAGCTGAAAGAGATTGTAAAAGGTCTATATCTGAGCATAAATGTGTATCGATAATTGTATAACAAAATGCCAATAAAAACATGTTAAAAAAAAAAAATAGAACATTATGTAGGGACGTAGCAATTATACAGTATTTTGATAGCTTTGTATACTTAGAACCAGGTTCTACATATGTGTGCCAGACTAAACCGTGTGAAAAGAAAACAGTACAGAGAAAATATGTAATTCAGAGTAAGTTTGCTTATTTCAGTATCCCATTATAGCTGATTTGTGTTTGCTCTCATGTGTACTATAAAAAGGCACACAGTAACACGGAATCGCTTCAGCTGGTGTTCAGTGTTTACATCTATAAATAGGTCATAAAGTGTACCGGGTGTTGTTCTACTGTGCACTTGCTCGCTTGACAAATAAATGTACATGCTGTATATAAATTGAAATAAATGATATTATTTTTTTATATATATATATATAATACAGATAAATGCCAGTGTATTGCCCTCTCCGATTTTTTCCCATGGAAACTCAGCAGATAAGATTCTAAAGGCCTCAGACCATGAACAGGGTTGCAAGAAGGGTGTGGTGTTCTCCATATGTAAATAAACATCACCAACTGGAAATCACCTTTAAGAGTTCTTTATTACACCTCAGCCATCCAACAGTCCTCTCGCAACTGACACTCATAGAAGTTCCATGACATGCACCACGTTCTGATAGAACCTTCTAATACAAGATTCTTTGCCATAATGTAAGCATGTCATATCACAAAGGGCCTAACAGCACTCATTACATCTCCCTGTATGCAGACGATATGCTGGTATTTTTACAGGACCTCTATGCAGATGCCAGGAACACAATCAATGCCTTAACACACCGTTCCCCAAACTCTCGGTTGTGCCCCACTGGTGGTTCGTGTGACGATTTTTAATGGGTCATGAAAATCTAAGTCTAGTTTTAAAGCAAATACTTGCAAGTATTCCCAGGCAAGACTCCGGGTGTGTTTCCAGTTTTTGTTGCTGCTGTGTTTTTTAACTTCACAAAGCCATTTCAACAAGGAATATGCTCACTAAATGTGAGTATACACAACCATACCACTGTTTATAACTTTCACACATAAATTGAGAAATATGGATATGTCCTCATGGCCACAGCTGCCGGCTTTTGATCTGGAGAACCAGGTTCGAGTCTTGGTGTTGGCTCAACAGCCTTTGATTCCGGGCAAACCACTTAATTTTCCATGCTTAAAATAAAATTAATCTGACCTTGTGAAATGCAATCAGGTGCTCATGTAAAGCCCTCCAATACCCTTGTGATATATAAATCTGCAAAATATATGAATGAATTCCAAATTGCACTACTGGGCTTTGCTTTAACACAAAAATTGATATGAGGCTGGGAGGAGCCCGAAGGCAAGCAAGATGGCGGCCGGCTGGTGGTACGAAGTACGCTTCAACATATCAGCACAAAAGGCTGCTACTTGCTTGGGATCGGCTGGTGGCGGCGACATAGTCCCTTCCCGCAGCCCGTAAATGGAGACAAGATGCAGGTGGTCACATGCCCGCAGGACAGATGAGTCCTAAGACCACGGGTGCCGCGTTCCCGAAGAACAGGACTGCTTCGGGCCCAGGGAATCAACATGCGGCTACTGGTGAGCTCCCTGGAGGAGGAAGAACTGGGCGTTCGAGCAGGAGACGCCTTCCCCCTGGGGGGAAAGCGGAGGTTCCGGACAAGAAGGAGAAGGGAGATCCACCTCTTCCTGTGCGGACGACTGTGGCTTTGATTATTGATCTTTTGTGTGGCCCGATGCCGCGACCTACTGACACGATGCCAGAGATAGGGGATAAGATTGACATCGCTGAGAAGGGGACACATTTGGAGCCTACAACTGAGGAGGATTTATCGCAAAGGTCTGACCTGATTTAACAGAAACAATCAAGGATACGGGATTGCACAACTAAGCCAGCAATCGGTGGGATCAGTGGGATCAGAGGTAAGCCGCCTCTCTGCTTTAACAGTATTACGGCTATCTGAAAATTCTCAGGGTCCCAATAAAAAAGAGAGACCGGTGGTTGCTGAGCGAGATTCGGGCGGTAATCCTGGTTGGAAGCAGCTACAAAGAACTTTATCTCCTTCCTGACCCCTGTAAGGCTGCCAGACCATTAAAGAGCCTCCATAACAAGGGGGGGAATGTTGTCTCAGATATGGAAGGCAATGAATGTTTTTTTCTCTGTCAGATGGTAGGGAATGGTCGGTGGGGGACTCTAAGTTGACCACTGAGTCTATCGACAGTGCACTTCGTGATGCAGGAGAGAATGCTACAACACTCACAGCTTGTAAGACCGTAAAGAAGAATGTACAACAGGAAGTATCTGGGAAGGGCTTGAGATGGGATTACGCCATATAACTTGATACTTACCAACCCTGAAATCAATATACCAATGCATCATGTGCCATAGGGAAGAGACTAGGCTGGACAGTCACAGGGCTCAAGCTGCAACTCGTAAACTGCAGAAAACTGTCTGCAAAGCAGCCAATTCTTGGGCTGCCATAGGTGAACGACTGTCAGACTTGGAGTCCAGGGCCGAGGCCCTGGAGTCTGAGGTTGCGGGGGCCAGAGGTCAGGTTGAAGCGCACGAGGCCCAGCTCATTGATGTTCAATGGAAACTCGAAGATCAAGAAAACCATCATAGATGGAATAATCTATGGGTACTCGGAGTGGCAGAAGGGAAAGAAGGGTCCGATGCAAGACTGTTTATTGTCAGTTTATTCCAAAAAGCTTTTCCTGAATTGGTGGATTGGAATTGGTCTCAAGAGATCCAATGGGCTCTTGGAATTATTCTGGTCCAGAAGCATCTTAAAACAAACACACAAAAAGCCAAGGGAAATCCTAGTCTACATCGGAAATTTCTTATTAAGGCAGACCATACATGAGAAAGCAGGACCGGATGCCTAGAGAATAGTGGTGGACTGCTCTTTTTTCGTCAAACCTGATTTCTGCCATTTCACAGTGGAACGGCAGTGGCGCCTTCGTCAACTAATCAAGCCGTCTCAAGATAAGGCGGTGCAAGCTTTTTTATTGAACCCTGCACGGTTGAAGGTGGTCTGGAACAACACCATGTGGGTGTTCACATCAGAGATTAAAGCAAAGCAATATTTGTGGGACACGCACACAGAACACTGATGGATTTTTCAGTCGTGGAGGGGGGGTTTGGGACGCAGTACCTGGCTAGGATTTAAGGGTTTTAGTAACACGCACTAGCAACATGTATATCATATGGTTCAGAAGGGAGCAATAATGGTGAAGTGTGACACTGGCTGGTTGTCTACACATTGATGCATGAGTGATGTTCTCTGATTGAGTAGTGAGTTGGAGGTTTTTGATCAAAGTATGGGCGTGCAGGTTTCGGGGACTGGGCGGAGAGGTTGCTCTCATCTCAATAGACCCATGTTTGGTCTGTCTGCTTCTCATGCGGGGGAGAGAGGAAGACGGGGTGGTTAGGGTAGGGGGTGGCATCATGTGTGGGGGGATGAGGGGGGATGTGGGGGGGAGGGTTCGAGGAAGGGGGTGTGTTAGGAATGGGGATCCCTGGTTGGCAGTGGCTGGCCAATGTCCAAGTAGGGACCCTTCTTCCTAAGTCAGAGTAAGGGGGCTACACCCTTTGATAACCCCTGCTCAACCCTGTGGTAACGTAGCACGAGCAGACAGGTCTATCTCAGAGGCAGTGAGTGAAGCATTTATGACCATACACAATAACGCAGTGACGACACCACAAAGGGACACCACACAAGTAGCTATAGAAAAATAGGTATCTTTATATAAGCTTAACACAAGGCTCAAATACGATCAAAAAGCCACAATGCACGTAAATATAAGTTCACGAAGAAAGGCCATTAAAAGCACTCAAAAGCGTGTGAAACGAACTTAGTTCGAGGCCGGGGTCTACGTGACCCGGTGATGCACAATGAATCTGAGGTTTAAAGGGGCACGGCACGCAGCTTCGGGAGAAAGCCGCGGTGATGACAGGCGGACTCGCAGCGGCCGCAGCTCCCAGCTGCAGCGGTCCGCGGCGTGCACTCACAAGGCTCCTGAGGCGGTGATAAAAAGGCGGGCTCTCAGCGGCAGCAGCTCCTCAGCCGCAGCGGCCCACAATAGCGATAGTGCTGATCCTCGTAGCATAGACAAATGCGGGCTCTCAGCGGCAACAGCTCCTCAGCTGCGGCGGCCCACAATAGCGATAGCGATTTTCCTCGTAGCACAGACAAATGCAGGCTCTCAGCGGCAACAGCTCCTCAGCTGCAGCGGCCGACAATAGCGATAGCGATGATTCTCGTAGCACAGACAAATGCGGGCTCTCAGCGGCAACAGCTCCTCAGCTGCAGCGGCCCACAATAGCGATAGCGATGATTCTCGTAGCACAGACAAATGCGGGCTCTCTGCGGCAACAGCTTCTCAGCTGCAGTGGCCCACAATAGCGATAGCGATGATTCTCGTAGCACAGACAAATACGGGCTCTCAGCGGCAACAGCTCCTCAGCTGCAGCGGCCCACAATAGCGATAGCGATGATTCTCGTAACACAGACCAATGCGGGCTCTCAGCGGCAACAGCTCCTCAGCTGCAGCGGCCCACAATAGCGATAGCGATGATTCTCGTAACACAGACAAATGCGGGCTCTCAGCGGCAACAGCTCCTCAGCTGCAGCGGCCCACAATAGCGATAGCGATGATTCTCGGCCCGCGTTCCCCGAAGTAGACCCAGAGGCTCTGGAATTCTCGACAGAGGCCTCACCTGCGAGTAGAACCCCTCTCAATAGGAATTCAGAAGGCTGATGGGTGAAGTCTAATGTCCCTGAGACTTCAGCAGGAGGCAAGCTCAAATCAGGCCCTTGGGTAGTTGCTTCAGCAAGATGGATGAAAGTTTCAAAGTCCTTTTCCTCTCGTTACACGGACAGAGGTTCGTCTTGACATCCAGAAGTAACACACCCGTAGGGGTTTCGGCGCAGATATTTATACCCCACAGGTCTTTGTTCTCAAAAGTCACAAGTCACTGAACCCAGCCAGAACCAGTTCGGTGTGGTGCTGGAGCACTTTATTTACGAGGCGGCATCCTGCCTTTGAGGAAGAGTGGGTCTGCCATCAGACGCACAGTGGGGGCTGGAGCCATCATTCACCTTGCCAGGCCCAGCCCTGCTCAGACCAAAGGGTCACCCCTCCCCATACCCCAGCTGCAGATTCCGCTCTTCACCCCAGGTCGGGCTCAGCCTGCTCTGTCCCTCCAAGACCAGACATCCAATACACATAACAGCAGAGCACACGGGACGACTTAGGCAAGAAAATACCTACTTCCTAGAAGTGGTATTTTCAAACACAGAATATAAAAATAATCCTCACTAAAAGATGTATTTTAATATTCTGAGCTCAGGCATACTAAATTCGACTTTCCAAACGTGTTCCTTGGGTCAGCTAGGATTATAGGATGTAATAATCAAAACTGCCCATTCTGGCCTAAGGGAACACATAGCCTTGCAATAGTGAAAAACGAAATGGAGTGTAATTCACTATCAGGACATGCCACAAAGACCAAGGCAGGTCCTACCTTTCACATACAACGCACCCTGCCATAGGGATGACTTACATGATGCCAAGGGAAGGTTGAGGGACTGGGAAGTGGGTTCACTTTACAGTCAAAGAATGGCAGTTCTGGACTGCGCACATACTCGGCGATGGCAGGTCTGAGACACACTTTACGCGCTGCTTAGCTGGGTGGCGCAATCAGCGCTGCAGGCCCACCAGCAGCATTCGGTCTACCAGCCCTGGCCACGCACTGTGCACTATACGAGGGACTAACAGGTAAATCAAATGAGCCAATTATGGGAATACCAATTCATCCAGTCAATTAACAATAGGGAGCATTCGCGCTGTAGCACTGAATGGCAGTGGCACAGCGCCCAGAGCATCTAACACCAGCAAACACAGAGGAGACAAAAAGCGAAAGATGGAAGGGAGACCCACGCCAATGGTGCCAGGTCTAACACGTGTCCCCTCCAGCTGAAATGTGGGGAGAACTACCCACCCACTTGGGGGTTCTCATCACTAAGGCGGAAAAATCTGGACAGACCATCAGCATTGGCGTGTTCTGTACCAGGGCGATGTTCCACCGTAAAGTCCATCCCCTGTAGGGAAATAGACCACCTCAACAACTTGAGATTCTCACCCCTCATCTGCATCAACCATCTGAGGGGCCTGTGGTCCGTCTGAACCCGGAAGTGAGTCCCAAACAGGTATGGCCTCAGCTTCTTCAGTGCCCAGACCACAGCAAATGCCTCACGCTCAATTGCACTCCACCTCTGTTCCCGTGGAAGTAACCTCCTACTAATGAAGGCTACCGGTTGGTCTAGGCCCTCCTCATTGATCTGTGACAGAACAGCCCCCACACCATGCTCTGAAGCGTCTGTCTGGACAACAAATTTGTTTGAAAAGTTGGGCGCCTGAAGTACAGGTGCTGTGCTCATGGCAGTCTTCAGGGCGTCAAAGCTTTCTGACAGGTGTCAGTCCAGTTCACAATCTTTGGCTGCTTCTTAGAAGTCAGCTCAGTCAAGGGTGCAACAATGTTGCCATACCCCTTGACAAACCTCCTGTAATAACCTGTGAGTCCTAAAAAGGCTCTCACCCTTGTCTGGGTCTTTGGGGTTCCCAAGCCAGGATGGTTTCAATCTTGGGCTGTAGGGGCGCCACCTGGCCGCTCCCAACCTATTGTCCCAAGTACACCACAGAACCCTGCCCAATCTGGCACTTACTTGCCTTGATTGTGAGGCCTGCCCTTCGCAGTGCCATCAACACTTCCCAGAGGTGGCGCAGGTGGTCCTCCCATGAGGAACTAAACACTGCGATATCATCCAGGTAGGCGGCACTGAAATCCTCCAGCCCAACCAACACCCTGTTGACCAACCTCTGAAAGGTGGCAGGGGCATTCTTCATCCCAAAGGGCATCACCCGGAACTGGTAGTGCCCATCCGGTGTGGAGAATGCTGACCTCTCCTTTGCCCCATCAGTCAAGGCAATCTGCCAATACCCAGACGTCAAATCAAATGTGCTGAGGTACCGTGCAGCCCCTAGCCGATGTATGAGCTCATCAGCTCTGGGGATGGGGTGCGCGTCAGTCTTTGTGACTGAAGTGAGACCTCGGTAGTCCACGCAGAACCGAAGTTCTGGGGTGGCACCAGGCGCTGCAGCTTTTGGTACCAGGACCACTGGGCTGGACCAAGGGATGCTAGAGGTCTCAATCACCCCTAAAGCAAACATTTTGGAAACCTCCTCCTTAATGCATGCCCTAACCCGGTCAGTCACTCGGTAAGCCTTGTGCTTAACAGGAGGACTGTCCCCAGTGTCCACTTCATGGACACACCAATCAGTGACACTAGGCACCAGGGAGAACAGATCACTGAATTGTCCCAACAGTTGGCGACAATCACTCTGCTGCTCAGGGGTCAGTGTGGTGGAGAGGACCATACCCTCCACTGACCCATCTTGCTCCTCTGCACACAGGAGGTCAGGAAGAGGCTCACTCTCCTCCTCCATCCCAGCATCTGTGGCCAGGAGCATGCCCACTTCGGACCTCTCAAAGTGGGGCTTCAGGCGGTTGACATGCAGGACCCGCAAGGGGTTCCGGGGAGACCGCAAGTCCACCAAGTAGGTAACAGGACTCTTGCGCTCCACCACCTCAAAGGGTCCGGTCCACTTATCTTGGAGCGCACAGGGCTCCCCTGGGGCCAAGACCCAAACCTTTTGACCAGGCTGAAACTCAATCAGAGTGGCATTCTGATCGTGCCAACGTTTCATCTCTTCCTGGCTGGCTTCCAGATTCGCCTCAGCAAGCTTTCTGAAATGCCGAGTCTGGTTCCTGAAGGCCAGCATGTAGCTAAACACATCCTGGGGAGGTTTACTGGGAGATTGCTCCCAGCCTTCCTTGACCAGACTCAGAGGCCCTCTTACCGGGTGACCATAGAGTAGTTCAAAGGGGCTGAACCCTAGGGACTTCTGTGGCACCTCACGGTAAGCAAACAACAGGCATGGCAAGAGGACATCCCACTTACGCCTCATGGACTCTTCTAGGCCCATAATCATGCCTTTGAGGGTCTGGTTGAATCTCTCAACCAGCCCATTACCTTGGGGGTGGTAAGGGGCGGTAAACTTATAAGTTACCCCACACTCCTCCCACAGGGACTTCATATATTTGGAAATGAAGTTAGTACCCCTATCAGACACCACCTCTCTGAGGAACCCCACACGGGAGAAAATCCTCATCAGTGCACGTCCCACCACGGGGGCTGTCACTGTCCGGAGCAGGATGGCTTCAGGGTACCGGGTGGCATGGTCCACCAAGACCAGGATGAACCTGTTGCCCATGGCTTTCTTGGGGTCCAGAGGCCCCACAATGTCAATGCCCACTCGCTCGAATGGGGTACTGACAACTGGAAAGGGCTGGAGGGGGGCTTTGATATTCCCCCCACTCTTTCCACTTGCCTGGCAAGTTTCACATGTCCTGCAGTGAGCATCTGAGCTCCTGCGCATCTGGGGCCAATAAAAGTGGGTGACCAGCCTCTCGAAGGTCTTGGTCTGCCCCAGATGTCCTGCCAATGGCACATCATGAGCCAACCCCAGTAGGAAGGCTCTGAAGCACTGGGGTACCACCAGCACACGGGCTGACCCAGGCTCAGCAACCTTAGGCTCGCTGTAAAGGAGGTCATTCTCCCAATAGATCAGATGTGACCCTGACTGATCACCTGCTGCCTGGGCTGCAGCCTGTCGCCGCGGCCCCTCAAGAGAAGGGCACGTTCTCTGCTGTTCACAAAATTCCTCCCTGGTGGGCCCTCCTTCCTGCTGCCAATGGGTCAGCCTAGGCAGGTCCCCCAGTTCGGCTACTTGTTCCCCGGTAGGCTCCAGGGCATCCCCCTCAAGGTCTGCTCCCTCCTGGGCCGTGGGAACTATGGAGGCCGGTTTCCTGCGCCCCCTACCCCTTCTCTTTAAGGCAGGGGGCTGGGCCATACTTTCAGGCTCCAGGTCCTTCTGAACATCCTTACTGGCTGCCATGGACCGAGTGGTCGCGCACGCCCACTCAGGCAGACCCAACATTTCCAAGTGAGATTTCCTCTCCACCGTAGCCCACGGGGAGTTCTCTAAATCGTTGCCCAACAGACAGTCTACCGGCATGGCTGGCCTCACAGCTACTTGAAGAGTTCCTGAGACCCCCCACTCAAAGGGAACTTGAGCCACCTCACACTGGCTCTCAGAGTTGTCTGCTGACACTACTGGGCAGAATGCATGGGGACAACCTGCTCTGGGGACACCAACCGGGAGCTGACAGCAGTCACACTTGCTCCGGTGTCCCTCAGAGCCTCCACCCTATGGCCATTGATGGTCACCCACTGCCTGTACTTCTTAGTGTTATCAGGCAGCGTGAGGTTAGGGACCTTCTCAAAGTCTCCTAGCGAGACAAGGGTCAATTCTACGGGATCCCAACCACCTGGGGCACCCATCTCCTCCCCTCCCAGGGCTACACTAGCAAGCTGGCGGGGTGGTGCACGGGGTGGTGCATTGAGGTCCCTCTGGGGACACTGGGGATCATAATACCGGTGGCCCACTTGACCACATTTAAAACAAGTAAGGGTCCCCCTATGAACAGGCCTACCTGTCGGGGGCACTGGCTTCTTCTCAGGGGGAGACCACTCCTGGGTTCCCTTGGGAATTACTTTGGGACCCTCTCTGGAACTCCCTCTGTTTACCCCTGACCCCCCACTTCTCTGCTGGGGACCCTGCCCACCTTTGGCGAAGTCTCCCACCTGACCCTTGCGAACCTGGGTGCTCACCCAGCGGTCCGCCTCCTCAGCAAGCTTCCTAGGGTTAGTTAGCTTGCTATCAACAAGGTGCTGGCGTAGCTCTGGAAAACAGTTACTAGCTAAATGCTCCCACGCAAACAAATCATACAGTTGTTCAAAAGTTTCCACCTTGCTACCTTTTACCCAGCGATCCATTGCTCTGCAAAAAAAAGACACATATTCAACCCAAGTGGTACCCTCTAACTTCTTACAGGTTCTAAATCTCTGCCTGTACATTTCTGGCGTCAAACCATATCGCGTCATCAAGGCCTCTTTCATGTGGGCATACACCATCCTGCTCTCTTCAGGCAGATCCAACAGGGTATCCCTCCCATCACTCACAAAGCGTCCCCACAACCCCGCTCCCCAATCCTTCTCAGGGACCCGGTGGGACACCATGGCTATCTCGTAGGCGGCAAACCATTGCCCAATATCCTCACTCTTATGGAAATCCTTGATGACATCCTTGGGTATATAAACTCTACCCTCGGTAGGTACTAAAGGTATGCTGCCACCAGTGGGGGAGATCTCTAAACTCTTAGCCTTGATCTCCAGCTCCCTCAATATTCTCTCATGCTCCAGTTTCATTTTCTCAAGTTCAAATGTCAACCTGTTATTCTCAATATCCAACTTTTTACTCTCTAGGTCCTTCTGACCTTCTAATTTGGCCATCTCCAAACTATGCCTCCTATTTCTCTCCCTGTCCTCCATCTCTTCTGGAGACAGGCCCTTTGAGGACACACTTGTACCTGGACTGGAAAGTGCTTTACCTCCCCCTAAATCCACTTCGTCATCCTGCTGCCCTCCGGCATTCTCTCCCCCATCCCCAGGCTCTCCCCTATTCCCGTGGGACTCCCTCGCCTCCCACCAGGCCTTTAGCGCCTTCTGATACTCCTCCTTCCTAGAGAGACCTGCAATAGGGACAGTGAATTGCTTGCAAAAAGACTTTAGCTGTTTGGCAGTGTAGGTTTCTAACCTCTCTTCCTCAAAGGTGAGATCCTCCGAAGCATTGGATGCTGGCTTACCCATTGTAGACATAACTGGCAATTACGATCAAAAAATAGAACAAGATCAACAATGTATGTGGTTGCGTTTAGGTCTGCACTCACTAGTGGTGTACACCAGTTATTGTATGTGGATCACAAATGCAAGTCCTGATCCTCACCGCTGACCACCAATGTTAGGAATGGGGATCCCTGGTTGGCAGTGGCTGGCCAATGTCCAAGTAGGGACCCTTCTTCCTAAGTCAGAGTAAGGGGGCTACACCCTTTGATAACCCCTGCTCAACCCTGTGGTAACGTAGCACGAGCAGACAGGCCTATCTCAGAGGCAGTGTGTGAAGCATTTATGACCATACACAATAACGCAGTGACGACACCACAAAGGGACACCACACAAGTAGCTATAGAAAAATAGGTATCTTTATATAAGCTTAACACAAGGCTCAAATACGATCAAAAAGCCACAATGCACGTAAATATAAGTTCACGAAGAAAAGCCATTAAAAGCACTCAAAAGGGTGTGAAACCAACTTAGTTCGAGGCCGGGGTCTACGCGACCCGGTGATGCACAATGTACCTGAGGTTTAAAGGGGCACGGCACGCAGCTTCGGGAGGAAGCCGCGATGATGACAGGCGGACTCGCAGCGGCCGCAGCTCCCAGCTGCAGCGGTCCGCGGCGTGCACTCACGAGGCTCCTGAGGCGGTGATAAAAAGGCGGGCTCTCAGCGGCAGCAGCTCCTCAGCCGCAGCGGCCCACAATAGCGATAGCGCTGATCCTCGTAGCATAGACAAATGCGGGCTCGCAGCGGCAACAGCTCCTCAGCTGCGGCGGCCCACAATAGCGATAGCGATGATCCTCGTAGCACAGACAAATGCGGGCTCTCAGCGGCAACAGCTCCTCAGCTGCGGCGGCCCACAATAGCGATAGCGATGATTCTCGTAGCACAGACAAATGCGGGCTATCAGCGGCAACAGCTCCTCAGCTGCAGCGGCCCACAATAGCGATAGCGATGATTCTCGTAGCACAGACAAATGCGGGCTCTCAGCGGCAACAGCTCCTCAGCTGCAGCGGCCCACAATAGCGATAGCGATGATTCTCGTAGCACAGACAAATGCGGGCTCTCAGCGGCAACAGCTCCTCAGCTGCAGCGGCCCACAATAGCGATAGCGATGATTCTCGTAACACAGACAAACGTGTTCCTTGGGTCAGCTAGGATTATAGGATGTAATAATCAAAACTGCCCATTCTGGCCTAAGGGAACACATAGCCTTGCAATAGTGAAAAACGAAATGGAGTGTAATTCACTATCAGGACATGCCACAAAGACCAAGGCAGGTCCTACCTTTCACATACAACGCACCCTGCCATAGGGATGACTTACATGATGCCAAGGGAAGGTTGAGGGACTGGGAAGTGGGTTCACTTTACAGTCAAAGAATGGCAGTTCTGGACTGCGCACAGACTCGGCGATCGCAGGTCTGAGACACACTTTACGCGCTGCTTAGGTGGGTGGCGCAATCAGCGCTGCAGGCCCACCAGCAGCATTCGGTCTACCAGCCCTGGGCATGCACTGTGCACTACACGAGGGACTAACAGGTAAATCAAATGAGCCAATTATGGGAATACTAATTCATCCAGTCAATTTACAATAGGGAGCATTCGCGCTGTAGCACTGAATGGCAGTGGCACAGCGCCCAGAGCATCTAACACCAGCAAACACAGAGGAGACAGAAAGCGAAAGATGGAAGGGAGACCCACGCCAATGGTGCCAGGTCTAACAGGGTGGCATACAAAAATCCAAAAATGTGAGCAAGAAAAAAAGGGGATGAGGAAGTAGAATACTGGATCATAAGTTGTCAGGCTCTGAGGAGGTTTTGAGGATAAGGACACAAAGAATGGGCCCTAGGGTATTCCTTGGATAACAAATTGGTAAACTATCTATATTTTCAGTCAATGTTGGTGGCCTAAATGATAAGGTGAAGCAGCAAAGGGTGGCAGAGATGCTTAGATTCCTGCGTCCAGAGGTCATATGTCAACAGGAAACACATATTCCATGGGAAAAGAGGGAGCTGATGACGATAAGGGGTTATACTTTATTAGCATGTGCGAATCAGAGCTCCACGATTAGGGGTGTGGCTATATTAGCCAAAAATCACATTGGACCTACTAAGCGTAGACTGATGGGCAAGTGGGGAAGGTGGGCGATGGTAGAGCTACAGTCTCAATTTATGGATCTAATCAGGATGATTCCAAAGACTTTGAAGAGTTAGAATTAGAACTAGCATCTTGTCCTGCCCCGTTGATAGTTTGTGGGGACTTAGATCTGCATCTTCAGGTAGGAAGGAACCAAATGACCAAATATCGTGGGAGAAAACCCCATGTGTATAGGGCCTTGTAATCATTAATGGACAGTCATGGGCGAGATTACATTTTTGGATGTCAAGAAAACACCATATCCTAGATTTACGTGCTTCTCTTGTCCACACAGAAAGTATGTCCGATTAGATTATCTTTTGGCCTCCTCTGGACTAGTGGGTAAGGATGAAACTTCAAATGCTTGTATCTGATCATAACCCACTAATCTTGGAAATTTCGGGGCTGGGAGGCCTTAAGTTTCAGGCTAAGTTGACCTTTGACAGAAAATTTGCTATACTAGAAAAGATTCAGACCGAGGGGATCATACAGGGGCCAGAGGTTGTACAAACTCAATTAGAAATTATGACGGTGAAAGCCGAGATCAGCAGTTACCATACTAAGATGGCAGCGGGAAAGTTTCAAGTACATACAAATAAGAGTTATGAATTTTGGGGGGGTCAGTTGGGAGTCTTTTAGCCTTACATACAAGACAAAAGAAGCTAAGAAAAATATTGAGTGTTAAAAGGAATGATGGGTCGTTCGACACAGATCCCATAGATCTCATTTGAAAACTTTTATAGGGTATTATACTGCGAAGAAACCCTGCAAATTAGTTTATTGGCAGAAGAAGTACGGTTCGAAGAAGGACAGGGACAGATAGATCCAGAGCTAAATAGGGAGTTAGAAGCAGATATCACTCTAGAGAAAGTCGTTAATGCATTGAACTCCCTGGCCTCAGGGAAGGCGTCCAGCCCTGACAGAATCCCCCTTGACCTGTATAAAGTATTCATTTAGAACTAGCCTCACTTTTGCTGGACTTGTTTGTACGAGTGCAGCAGAATGGCATTACTCCTCCGACTTAGCAGGGTACAGACATTGGGATTTTCCCCCCAAAAAAACAAGCTTCCAGACAATTCGGCCTCGTATAGGCCCATTTCATTGGTGAACTCTGATGTCAAACTATATTCCCTAATTCTTGCGGTCTGCTTGGGGCCCACCCAGTCAAACCGTGGCAACACGGATTTATACCTGACAGAGGAACAACGGATCATGAACTCTATTTGATATTACGGAGGTAACAGGTGACCGGATGGCTATGATCCTCCTCGATGTGGAAAAAGCATTTGACAGACTGTCATGGAGTTATCTATGGGAAATTCTGAAATTCAAGGGGTTTGGTCCACGTCTGATAAAGGCAATCAGGACTATCTATTACACTCCCTACTCCAAACTTCAAATTATAGGCCAACAATCGGGAAGAATAGATATAATTAGAGGAACTAGACAGGGGTGGCCCGCTCCCCACTCTTGTTTGCTCTCTACATAGACCTATTGTCCAAAGTCAGGTTGTAAAGCCAGTCCGAATTAATGAGTATGACACAAATGTACTAGCTTACGAAGATGATATTGCGGTAAAAAGTTCGTACCCAGGTAGTGCGATACTTGAGGTTGAGCTCTCATTGGTCAGTGAATTTGAACTACCTTTTGGTGGTGTAGGACAATGCTCCAATTGGTTAAACATAAACACATTTCTAGGTATTGCAGATTTATGCAAAAAATGATGACCATAGTGGTTATAGCAATACAGCTGTTCATAGTCTGATGAACCCTCTAAATATTCATTATTAGAAAATGCAGCAGATTTTTCTAGGTCAAACATCATATTATTTACAGTTTCAAAGTCCCAATCATCAGAAAAGGTACTGGATGAAACGAAATCACTCAGTGAAATCTTAAATAAATGTGGAATGTTCAAAAATTCAGTCGGGCCGAATATGTCGCAATCGGTTTTGTCCCACACTATACCATCCTGTATAGGAACGGCTGTGATGTTCACTGCAGACAAGTCTCTTGTTTCACGATGGGATGATTTGTGAGGTTTCAAAAGTAAGTTCACTTCTTTTCTTTCAGTGTCCAAATGGATGTATCTCCCATTTATAAGCACGCTCATAGTCATAACCAAAGCTAGCCAAAGCAGGAAGAAAAATATTCCAGAAATAACCCAAAGTTCAATCCATGGTGAAACTAGATAAGTCTTTTCCAAAAAATGTAAAAAGTCTAGTACTTGCTGTTTAAAAGTTTTTGATGCTGGCGACGTCTCGGGCTTACTCGGATTCTCGGAAAATGTATCAAAGTTAATGAAGTAGCCAGAAGCAGTTCTGTCAATTGTTGGAATTGCATCAGGATTTGTAGAAATCGCTGGTACCAGTTGATCACTTGTTACATTGGTGTAGACAGGTGTATTTGGACGAACTGTTACTTGTGTTTCAAGAGGGATGAGTTCCATAGCATTGTTGCTCAGTCCTTCATCTGTTACTGCTGAATTCTCGATGGTTATCAGTCTTTCAGTCTGAACCTCTTGGATAGTAGCGAGAGGAGTGTGTCTGCTACTAGGTCGGAGTCCACGAGGCCTACTATTTAGTATTGGCCACATACTGTGGTTTGATGAGGTCGATGGACACAAATCTTTTCTCCTTTTTTCCAGCAAGGGGCGGCAGAAGTACTGTTCTTGTTCCTTGAACGGCTAGGACAGGTACTGGTTGTCTGTAAGAAGGTCCAAATTCCTTCTTGTCCGCAATCTTCTCTCTGACTAGATCCCCAACTTTTGGAATCCAGACAGGCCTTGCTGGGACCACCGGTTTTTCCCCAGTGGTGGTTGGCTGCAGGAATACGTTGCTTTGTTTCGATCTTAGTTCATTTATGTCCTGTAAAACAGCCAAACGATCTTTGATATCAAAAGGTTTATTTTCCACCACTGTGCCTCTACATTCCAGATCGGGCACCCACATTCTTGTCCCAAATAGGACCTCATATGGAGTGACCCCCCCTAGAGAACTTCTTGGCAAATTGTTTAATGAGCGTTGGACCCCATATAGATGTTTGACCCACCCATCACCCGAACCTAATACCCTAGCTGTTATAGACTGCTTTATGTCCCGGTTTTTCCTTTCCACAACAGAATTTCCCTCAGGATGAAATGGAGAGGAGTACCGCAATGCAACGCCCAGACTGGCCATGGCGTCTTTGTAAGCCCGAGAGCTAAACGCAGGGCCCTGGTCAGAATGTAGCGTGCCTATTGCGTATGTGCCGATAAAGACTCGCAAATCTTTTATAACAGTTAGAGCGTCAGCCGAGCGCTGAGGCCATATCCATAGGAACCTTGACTTAGTATTCGTGGGATTGCACTTGTCCATGAGGACGCCTGTGCATAGATAGTCTAATGCTGTCTAACAATGGTGTCTGTGCTGGGCAGCTACATTCGTAGCATGGTGTCTGGTGGCTTTCTCGCTGTAATTTGCAATCTATGCAGTTGTTGATGAATATGTGTATTTCTGTAATCATCCCAGGCCACCAATACATCTTTTTTAATGTCAATATTGTTTTAGAGATCCCTTGATGTGACAGACCCTCCCCCAGATGTGTTTCATAAATCAAAGCTGCTCTACGTTTCATGTTTGGAATTACCCTATCCCCCACTCCAGGGATTCGAGCAAAAGGAACATTGTTCGCATCAATTACATAAGAGTACTTGAGTGGAAACTTTTTTGGTAACGCTGCACCACCGCCTTTGCTCGTAGCATTGACAGCCAACATTATCTCACTGTCTATTTTCGTTTTTGAACAAGTGATCGCAGCTACGGAAGCCGTCTGAACAGCCCCCTTTGCGGCTTCGTCAGCCAATGAATTCCCTGCAACGTGAACGCCATCACGTTGATGACTCAGTGTATGGATCACGTGAGCCTTTGGTAGTTCGCTTTTTAACTGAACTACTTGTTCCCAAAGCGTTTTATGCTTTATTGTGCCACCTTTTGCATCTTTGAACCCATTTTCAAGCCAAGTTTGTATATATTCATTATACGACTGCACACAGTAGAAAGAATCGCACACTATGAGTGTGGGGAATTCTCGATCTGTACTTTCAAGTGCCAGTTTGAATGCTTGTAGTTCAGCTCGCTGAGCTGTGCAATCTCCTAGAGATTGGGTTTTTGTGACCATAGGTCTGAATTTGCCATCGCACATGCGACCTTTAACGATTGCGCATGCTGCACTGTAAGCTTGCTTACTCCCTGTTGCGGGTTTTGCGGATCCGTCAGTGTAAATTATGAATTCGTACTGATCGAGAGGCAGAATCTCAGTGGGCAGAGGACATTCATGTTCATATTGCAGGAACGCTTGTGTTTTTAGATCAGGATCAAAAACATATTCAACATCTGTTGCAGCAAGAGAATTAACCCATTGTATCCATCTTGGATGTAATGCTTTAGCATTTGGAATGCTCGCTTTAGTTACCGCCTCTAAGGCCGGAACTGGGGTTATGACAATGATGCGTTTCCCTTGGGCTAGAGCTCTTTCTTTTGCTACTGCAGTTTGAACTGCTGTCAGTATTTTTTCTGTTGAAGTAAAGCGCATTTCTGCTTGTGTATACAAATGTGATTTGTATGCAATTGGTACTTTCTCACCCTCATTAAATGTTAAGTAGGTGAATCCGCATTGACCCGAAATTATTCGGATCACTAAATCGCGTTGGCTTACGCGTGTTTGTAAGTGATTTGTTGCTAACATGTTAGCTTGGAGTGAACGCAAGATTTCTGTGTGTTCTTGTGTCCAATTTTTGATTGAAAAATCAGGTTTGATTAATGCGTAGAGAGGTTTAACCCTTTCTGCGTAATTTAGAATGTAAGTTCTTCCAAAATTTAGGAAACCCAGGATGGATTGTAAATTTTTCAGCGTTTTTGGAGGTTGGAGCAGCGCACACCTTTCTAAAAAGTTGGCTGCCAAGCTCTTGCCTTCACTTGAAAGCTCGTATCCTAGGAACAGGACATTGAGATGGGCAATTCTGGACTTTTTGAAGTTGAATTTGTAGCCCTCAGAGGCGAAGCCCAGTATAATGGTGCTCACCCTGTTCAAGTGTTTGTCCAGGTCATCGTCTGTCAGATAGATGTCATCGACATAGGACAATGCCTCATTGTCATAAATTTGTAGTAACTCCGTTACCCTCACTGAGAATAACCCCGGGCTGTTCTTGAACCCTTGTGGGAGTCGACAAAATTGACGCTGGGTCCCCATTATTGAGAAAGCTGTTAAGTACCTGCTTTCAGGTGCTATATTTTGACAAAAGAAACCATTTGAGATATCCAATGTGGTTTTGTATTTTTTACGCACAATGTTATTCATTAATGCTGTACTGTGTGCATTTTGCACTGCAAATGTTTTAGAACAAGTATTTAAGTGTCTGTAATCCAAAACTAGATGATAGGTGTTGTCTGGTTTGGAGACAGGAAACAAAGGATTGTTCATTGAAGAGGTGCATGTTTCAATCACCCCTTGGTATTCAAGTTGATCTAAGATCTCCCTGACCTGTTTTTTAGCTTCTTGCTTTATTGGATACTGCCTTTGTGCAGTAGGTTCATTTTTTAGATGTATTTTATGGTGAGGTGAATCCTCGTCCCATCCTAATTGATTTTTGTATAATGCTGGGGCCTGGGCAACTGCCCATTTCCTGGCATAAGTATATTTTAGATGAATTGGAATATGATTAGAGAAGGCAGGCATTATAATGTCCTCGCCATGTGGGCACTCCCTGACAAATTGTGGTGGCCAGACTTTTTCTGCTAGAAGTATATCATAACCCCTTGAAAGTTTTTCCCAAAAGAGTGCTTTCACCTGTCTGGGTATGTCTCCCTCCATCCGGAGTGTTATTTCATATAACTTTTGTGGAGTACTAACCCTGGTGTCTACAGTCTCAACTGTAATGTACTCATTTAAGTCCACTATCTCCAGAAGTTCCTTCAGGTTCTGGCGAGCTATTGTGACTTCTGCTGCACTGTCCAGCATTGTCTGAGCCCATTCTCCGTTCTTGAGTTGTGTTCTCAGTATCCTCGGCATGTCTGACCTTCAGACCTGCTACCTTCTTCTTTGAGAATTGAGGTTTTGATTTGTTTTTCGGAACGTGTTTGTCGTCTTTCGATTTCACGCGTTCTTCTCTATGTTCTGACCGTCCTGTTCTTTCCGATGTCTGTGACGAGATCTGAAAGGTACGAGAGGAACGTGTATCAGTATCTTGATACCTGTCAGGCTTTTTCAAATTATCCCTATTCCTGAGGTTATACCTCCTTTCAGAGGGCTCCTTTTGAGGAGACCTACCTCGGGATTGAGAACGTTTCTCGTTTGAATTTTGTTTATTAGTTTCCCACTTCTTTTTAGAAGATGTAGGAGTTTGTTTATTAGAGTCCTTCTCAGGACTTTCAGATAGTTTTGGCTTCACTGGTCTTCCACCCAAACTATCTCTGCCTAATTCTGCATAAGATTGTTCTATTATTCTGGGTAGTTCTGTTTGATGTTCTGTAACATCGAATTCCCATAATCGTTGGCGGATCGCCACTGCTGCTGCCTCCCCTTTAATATTAGATAATATTATTGTTGAGACCTGGTCGAAATTTTTCAGTAATTTCATACCTAAATTTAGAGCAGGCTCTGCCCCGTATTCGTTTTGAATTTGTTTCAGGACATCAGGTATTACTGCAATTGATGGAATACCATGTGTTTTAGTATAGATGGCAGCAAAGACTGAGCCCCAAGTGGTGCAGTCTTCCAGTTGTGGTGTGATCCCCATTGGTAAACAGATTGTTAGGATTCTGTGTTTCTCATACGGGCTAGTATTTGGAAATACTGCTTCGATTTGAGTAATTTTTTGAGCTATCCAGAATGGAATTTGCTCACGTTTTGTGGGCTTTTTACCAATGACTGCGGATAGAGTCTGTGGTGTAATTTTTAGTGTAGTCCCCTGTTGAGGAGTTTGATTTGGAATGGTTAATGGTGGTTGGATTGTGAAAGTCCGCATGACATATTGGACTAATTGTCTGTAGATTTTGATTAACTCTGTAAGTTGAGTAAGTAATTCCTCGTCTGACATTTCTGCAATGTCAGGATGAGGTGTGTAGCCGGCTAGAATCGGCCATGTTGCTCCTGGTCTACCTAGTGGACCGAGCCTGGTAATGTTTTTGTGATGTTTTAGGGTGCCTTTAAACCAGAGCTGATGCTCCTGGTATGTTAGTGGAATTTCAATATCCTCGAAAGGAATATATTCCTCTGGTGGATCATCTTCTTTGTAGAAGTGAAACAGTTTTGTTACTGAATTTGATTCAGGAAATATGACCCATGAATAGAATACCTCTGTCTGAAAGGATTCGTGTGCCTCTATCACGAAAACTGCTCTACCTCCTCTTGGTGGTAGGCCGTCTTTTATAAGTTTTAGAGTGATGGCTCTTCTTAAGTTTGGATTGATGTCTATGACACCCTCGTCGGTTTCAATAAAACCTGTGATGTTATGAGCTGTTAAAGCTGGGTGACCCGCAACGTCACCGTTGTCGGAGTCAGGCATTTTGTTTTTAGAAAAATGTAGAACAAGTTTCAAGGAAACAAAAAGATAAGGTGCACAATATTTTGGAACATTGTATCCTTCAACGTTGAACAAACCAAACAACTAATTTATAGGGTGCTTCCCTATTTAGTTATGGCAGATATTTAACCCTACCCACTCCGGACGTCTTATGGAGTATATGAGTAGGGGTCTCTGAGAAAAGCACAAATGAGTTACTCAGTATCTAGCGTTAAATTACTGCCTTACCAAACCGTTGGGCGCCATGTAGTGTAGTTCCTATTTCCCTAATAGGCTCTGCGCATTGGAATAATATAACCTATAGGTTTAACATAGGACTATGGTCCGTATGTCCCTATCGATTATATTAAACTTAATTACCTGTGCCAGCTAGCTCAGAGGCCACTATAAACTCCTTGAGAACAAGAAGGGAGTAGTTTCTGGCAAACGAAAAACATGACAACTTTGTTTCCCTTTAGAAGCGGAACATGTCTCAGATTCGTGGAAACAATAGATAACAGTTTCACTCATTCAATCGTGCATGCTTAGTTTATACAGAGCTACACAGAAAGGAAAGTCGGGCGTTTCAATAAAAAGGGTTTTATTGAACAGTCTTGTTTCTCGTGTAAGAGATATGTGCTGTTATGATCACAAGACAGTATGCAAGATAAATAATGTACAGCGTAAGCAGTAGAAATAAATAATACTGCGCTAGCATTATCTTTTAGCATATATTCACGTACATAAATAACATGAGCTAAAAATGCGAGTACTCATACGATGCGTCCCTAAACTAGTTCCACCCCAATGTACCTAACCTGGTCTAGGTGTAGGGAAAGGTAGAAGTAGGTGGAGTATTCTCTCGTCTGGTATACTAAGAGTATGTTAAGTCTAGTATGCCAAGTATGATATGCCAAGAGTCCCTCTAGGTTCTAGTCAGCTCCATACCTTGAGAATGAGAGATGTGGGAATCTCTTGCCGGATCTGAAACTCTAACACCCCGCGAAGGGAGTCAGAACACTGGAAGCTGGATTTGTCTGCGTGCAGGAATGACAGCGTCTTCTCAGTGCGTCAGGCCGGGATACGGGCTCCTCTGAAGTCGAGGTCTCCTCTAACTTGCTTGGGCAAGGGAAGGTATATTTATACCTGGTAGGTGTCGTGGAATGTTAGCATTGACGTGAAGTCGGACAGAGGAAGACGTCAGGAATGAACCCTTAAGGTATAATGGTTCATACATAATAGATGAGTTCTTGGAGAAATCAATAGTCCTGTGCTAGGGGAACTCCCGAAGCTTGAGGGTCTGGTTTCTAAGAACTCGTTGTGACATTAGGGTGGACGGATGTCGGTGACCATGCCTGTATTTGGAGTGCACGGTTAATGCCTAAATAAGGACAGGGATTTCTATGCCTATATAAGGGCAATGCGAATTGTGCCTATATAAGGACATGATTCAGGAAAACCTATATACGGACCCCTAAAGCGGAATACAACAAGTCAGATGTATTTTATTTTTATCTCAATGGGAGTAGGTCGGCTCCCTAATCGCAACGGTGTAGAAAAGTGCAGAACCTCCCACTATGCAAGCATGGGTTGGGCTATAATTTGGAGAGGTCAATTTACAACTGCAAGGGAAGGGGGGGCATGAGGCGTGGTAAAAGGATTTGGTCCCCTATGATTAACTGGGTGACTAATCGCCTGGGGTATGATGATTGGTTAACTGCCGAATCTACTCAACGGGGAGGGCTGGCTGCACCCCCTTTTTGTTTCAGTGCTGCTACACTGTGCCCCAATGGGCTGGAAAACCTGACCCATAAGTAGTGTTTTATTACCCAATGTGTCGCACACAACAAATGGTTGATTTGGTTGGGTTCTTTTTCTGAGTAAGTGGGAGATTAACTAATCGAGGTGATATTAACAAAAAATACAAATAAAAAAAAAAAAGAATTTGATATGAGGCTTTAGCCTATACTCAGCTGCAGAAGGGGGTTTCCAAATTTGCCTAAATCTCTGATATCAACACAAAGATTTGTCAAGAGCCTTGTGATTTTAGTTAATGGATGCCACAGACCAGAACTCCAGTCTGAAAAGTGTTCCAGCTCCAGACTCCTGTACAGTTCCCCATCTGCCACTTTTATAAGCGGATCAATATCTTGGTCACAGTCTGCTATCAAAGGCTGGGGCCAAGGTTATTAGATTAAAAAATCATCCAGCATCATATCTATTAAAGTTAGGTGGGTTGCGAACGTTTGCTGTTATAAGACTGGGGTTGTGGTTCTAAAAAGCTTTGGAAGCACAGCCTTAGCATGTTTAGTGACTACCCAGGGTTACAGGTGAAATGGACCAAATCTAGCACATATCTCGTGTGCCAGCCTATGGAGGGAGGAGCTTCACAGAGACAGTGGAAAGGCTGTCTTGGGTACAAACTACTATTACATATTTGGGTCTGCAGTTATATGGAACTGAAATATATCTGCCAGAAGGAAACACGAAACTGGCAGTTTCCATGCTGAAGAAAATGTGCAGTTCAGGAGGATGTACCAATATTGGCAATGAGGAGAATCACTGTGGCAAAAATGGTGGATCTTCCCTAGTGCTATATATCTTTAGCACACTACCCATCAGAGGCTGGATTCAGGAACTGGATACTTTGCTCACTGGCTGGATATGGGGAACAAGCAGGCACAAAGTGGCCCTGGCTAAACTACAGCTTCCAACACTAGAAGGAGGAATGATGACCCTGGATATGGAAGCTTATTACTTAGCTGCACAACTGCAGTGGTTACTAAGATGGGTGGCAGAGGGAATTTCTTGGACGGAAAGGGTGGCGAGCAATGAGCCCAACCTGTTGGAATTGACTGAGGCCTTCTTGTGGCCCAAACAAGGAATACTTAGTCAGGCTAAGACTACAATAGATGAGTTGAAAGAAAGATGGGCGGATGATATGAACAGACTGATTAGCTTGGAGGAGTGGGACTGAACCCTAAGAAAGACCCTCAAATATCTCGGAGCTCCTGATTCAAGTTGATTTACTGTTACCATTTACTCAGGGCATATATTACAGAATATCAATAGGTACGTTCCAGGAGCTCAGGCTGAATGCCCTAAGTGCAAAGAGGTGGGACCTGCTCCAATGTGGTAGACTATTAGGTGGAGATAACATGATACATCACAACAACCACTGATAGACAATTCACAATGAAGTATGAGATTTGTGTGCTAGGAGTATTTTGCAACCTAAAAGTACTAAGGTGACAAATAAATGAATAGACCTAACAATATGTTGGTCAACAGGCAAAGAACCATGAGGTGGAAAAGAGTAGTGGGACCTAGCATTAATTGCTGGACAAAGGAGTTGCTCAAATGAGCAGACTACAAAGGAGTACTGCTATTGAGAGATGCAAAGGGGGGTAAGGGCAAAATGGATAATGCCAGAACTTGGGAGTCAATTATGACCACACTATGGGCCTGACTATGACTTTGGCGGTGCGGCGGCGAGTCCGCCCTCCCGCCACACCGCCAAAATCATGGTCAGGCCACCCACCAGATTAGGAGTTTCCTCCTGTCTGGCGGGCATTGTTTTTAACGTTCCTGCGGCGGTGCCCTGAAAATGGGCACCACATAGGGAACGCCAAAAACAGTTCCTGCACAGCATGGACTGAAAAGTTCATGCCGTGCAGGAAATGTTGTGTGTACATGCACATAGGAGGGCACATGTTGTACCCCCCTGTGTGCATCCACATGGGAAGGAGGGATGGGGCCTTGCAGGGCCCCCTTTGTTTCCTCTCTACCATGGTGTTAATGGAGGAGGAACCTCCATGAAACCGCCGGCAAAGAGGAAACTTGTAATATGCTTGGTGGGAATGCGGCGATCCCGCCAAGCATATTGCAGCCTCCTCATGGCCGCAACACTGCCAGGGAATGGTGGTTCCCTAGCGGCTGCGGCTGGACTGTGGCGGTCCAACTGCCCGAATAGTATTAGGGCGTTTGGGAGACCACCACCGCCGCACCCCCACGAGTCTTGCAGTCCGTGGACTGACAGACTCGTAATTGGGCCCTATGTGAGCACAATCAAGACAAGGAAGCCAAGGCCACTTTCTAAAGGCTCCCACAGGCCCCCTAATGGTCAGAATAGTGGGGGAGGCAACGCATTGCGATAGTTTCCACCACTCATATTTGCCCCCCTTACATGCACCCTCCCCTTCCCCTCTTCTTCAGGGATAGCAACTAAGGATGCAATTAGGAAATTAATAGCTGTATGAAAGATATGTATAAAGAAATTGATGATCCTTTTCATTACCCCCTCATAAACAATGGCCTGGGGCCTCACTGCTAGCAGCCACTTAAGTCGGGTTAGATTAGTTCAGTATTTTTTATAACCTTTTACTTAATATTGTCAGGTGTGGAGAAATAGGTCTTGGCCTCCTCTAGACCCTAGCATGCCTTGAATGGAAGTAGTTGATGAGATGAGTATTTCTTAAATCTTGCCTACCATGGATGGCAGAAAACTATTACATCCCACAACATAACTACCTGTTCTGAAATCAACATGGAAGAGGTGTCATGGAGGGGCCAAATATTAGGAGCTTACATCAGGATCTAGTAAGGAGGGAAATTAGAAAATAGCACTGTTTGAAATTTTGAAGATCGGATTACAGGAATGATAACCTTACCTGTTATGTCACAGTGGTTTAAAATGCTGGTCACTGTCAAGCACTCCACTTGTGCAATGGGTGACAAAATTGAATTTCTAAACAGGAAGATGACAGTCGAATAGGGAACTTGTATAGACCAAAATCTGTTGCCAGAATAACAAGATAGGACCTAGAGCCAAATTGTTAGAGAAAGACCAATGCTTTCTAGTATAAGAAGAAAGAAAAGGTGGATAAGGCAGGTACCTGCTTTCTCCAATCCCCCTGCTATGAAATAAACAAACACCACCTCTCCAAGAAGTACTGGAAGCTGCAAGATTTTATTACTCAGATGTTAACATGGCAAAAATGCAAATTGTTTGTTAAGCTGCTAAAATTTCACCGATTTGCATTCAGCTGCCCCTTTAAGGGTTATGATATGGTTGCCAGGTGGTTCATGTACCCCTAAATAACATAATATACAACAATTCTTCTTTGATGTCGAGGGCAATGAATGCATTATTTAAATAGACTATCTCATCTCGAAACAGTTTCTAATCGAGTGTGTATGATGGGGATAGCTCTCCAAGAAGTGTTAATCTTTAATCGCAAATTTCATAATGCTGTAAGCTGGTGTGAATTTATGCAGCAACATAATTTGTTGGTATGTGGTGCTTCTTGACTGTAACATTTCATGTGAAGCCTTTCATGTGCAGGCTAGAAATAATTTGATCCGACTTCACTTTTTCCATTTGCTTACATTTCTGATGACGCAATCTCACTTTCAGTGTATTTGCTTGAATGCAGGTCTCCTTTTAGGTCTGGCTTGAGAGCGTAGCTGTTTCATAACCTTATACAACAGAAAAGGAGCCCTAAGAACACCATCGAGAAAGGGGCTTTAGTTCAACCGAAATGTTGATTACCATAAGGACAGATTTTGATTGGTAAGATGTTGTGAGTGTTCTTGTAATTAGAGTGCTTGTGTGACACTTTTTGCCTTTTGGAAAAGGTTAGGCTCAGTACAGCAGGACTGAGTTGGTTATGATGCCAAGCCCTTGATCAAGGCTATAGGTCTGATGAAAAGGTATGAGAAAGACAGTAGGCCTGACTTATTTATTGTGAAAAGCGGATGTTAAAGCCAGTAGGCTTTCAATGGTGAATTGTCATTACACTGTGTTAAAGCTTTTAGACAGGTATTTTGTTTTAGAGGAACTCACTCTAATTACCATAGTAGTCAAAGGTTTTGGTGTTGGTTACCTCACTGACAAACTCTTGGGGTCAAAGATTTGCACTTTTTGAATCCTTATGTCGTTTTAGGAAGGGTTGCACATTGTTTTGCCAGCTGTAATTGTGTACAAGGTTTGCATTTCTATAACTACTGAGAGGTGGTATTTGGCTCTGCCCAAATGTTGATTCGTTCCAGTACAGATTTTGTTTGGGAAGACGTTGTGTGATTTGGCTTATAAACATTGCTAGTATTTGACTTTCTGTCTTGTGGGAAAGCTTATGCTCCTTACAGTAGGACTGAGATGGTTATAATGACAAGCTGCTGTTCAAGGCTCTAGACGTTATCTGTTATTATGAAAAGGTATGACAAAGACAGTATGCCTGATTTATAGGGGTAAATCAACAAGCTAACCACAAGCTAAATGTTATAATATAACACAAAAGATCAGGCCTGGTATATCGTGAAAACAATGCATAAAAGATAAACATATAGATTAGACTCCAGACAGTAGTTTTCTTTGATACGAAATTGTATTTCTTTATTAATGTCAGTCAATCTTTTCTTTTTCTTTATCTCTTTTTATAGTTTCATTATGTTTTCATATCAAATATATATTTTCCTTTTGGATTTCTCACATATCTTTTTTTCTTTTTATCTTTTCAAATACATATAAAATGCAATGACAAATTGTTTTTCACACACACAACAAAACAGTGCTATACATAAAGAAATCTATTCCATTAAAAACCTAGAGAAGGAGTGATAAAACATATCAAAGGCTGGCGGTGGATGAAAAGAAAACACGACGCGCGTTTCGGCGTAAAGCCTTCGTCAGGTAGACCCGTCTCAACTTTCTCTAAAGAAATGCAAAATTAAACACAATAAGATTCTATAGAACAGTGAATTTCTGCAAACTACATATACATAAAAAGGCCCAATCATGTGATACTGATGTATTTTAGAGCATTAATTGCTTCTATTACTTTAATATCTCGATCCATTTCATCAAAGACCCATGTATAAAGAGATGTTGATTCAAAAAGCACTTGCATATTACATTATTTAAAAACAAAATAAACCTAATGTCCCGTCATTCCTTCTAAAAGACAAAGAAAAACTAGATATAAAGACATATGTAAGTGAAAATAGAATGAAGATACCCACATAGCTCCTAAGAGTAATGAGTGCAAGCTATAGATTTGATCACCCGTGTATAGAAAGAGAAACACATAGAAAAGTAAAAGATATTATATTCTTACAAATTAGAGAATAATCTCACATGTTATTCATGGGATACTTTCCTAATAGATCATAGATCTTATTATAAAGAGATATATATGGCGATTCTAAGATCTGCCATGGAAAGGTCTTTTCAATCATTCATTATATGTTTAAACAAAATGGAAGCATGCCAAATACCTATTCGTAGTCCGTGCACTCAAAAAGGGTTATCAAACCCAGAGTAAGTTAATACTTCTTCACGGCCAAGTGACCTCACTGTTACTGAGGTTTCAATAATAATTTTCAGCTTGAAGGTCAAGAAGGATGAAGAGAAAGAAAAAGAAGAAGAAGAAGAAAAATGGTAAATACAACTCTTCTATCTTCTAAGTACTTAGCGTCTACATTAGAAACGCATTATTGATATCCCACTGTTATATCACCGTTCCATTCAAGAAGAACTTCAATAGAATTATCCCTACGCTAATTGGGCAATAGGGATATATATAGCCTATGTGAATTGTCCACCCATCTTTTAGACATTCTGTAAGTATAGTGGCGAAGTAAGCTGATGGAATAAATATATAGAGCAGAAGTATCTACTCAACAAAGGGAGCCATTCAAATAAGTTTTATTACTATCGTTACAGCCCATATATAATAACTTGCTGGAATAGCAACGACTCAATTCGACTCATCTGGAATCTGCTATCAGATCTACCTTAATCAGGTATAGAGCGGGATATCAATAATGCGTTTCTAATGTAGACGCTAAGTACTTAGAAGATAGAAGAGTTGTATTTACCATTTTTCTTCTTCTTCTTCTTTTTCTTTCTCTTCATCCTTCTTGACCTTCAAGCTGAAAATTATTATCGAAACCTCAGTAACAGTGAGGTCACTTGGCCGTGAAGAAGTATTAACTTACTCTGGGTTTGATAACCCTTTTTGAGTGCACGGACTACGAATAGGTATTTGGCATGCTTCCATTTTGTTTAAACATATAATGAATGATTGAAAAGACCTTTCCATGGCAGATCTTAGAATCGCCATATATATCTCTTTATAATAAGATCTATGATCTATTAGGAAAGTATCCCATGAATAACATGTGAGATTAATCTCTAATTTGTAAGAATATAATATCTTTTTACTTTTCTATGTGTTTCTCTTTCTATACACGGGTGATCAAATCTATAGCTTGCACTCATTACTCTTAGGAGCTATGTGGGTATCTTCATTCTATTTTCACTTATATATGTCTTTATATCTAGTTTTTCTTTGTCTTTTAGAAGGAATGACTAAACATTAGGTTTATTTTGTTTTTAAATAATGTAATATGCAAGTGCTTTTGAATCAACATCTCTTTATACATGGGTCTTTGGTGAAATGGATCGAGATATTAAAGTAATAGAAGCAATTAATGCTCTAAAATACATCAGTATCACATGATTGGGCCTTTTATGTATATGTAGTTTGCAGAAATTCACTGTTCTATAGAATCTTATTGTGTTTAATTTTGCATTTCTTTAGAGAAAGTTGAGACGGGTCTACCTGACGAAGGCTTTACGCCGAAACGCGCGTCGTGTTTTCTTTTCATCGACCGCCAGCCTTTGATATGTTTTATCACTCCTTCTCTAGGTTTTTAATGGAATAGATTTCTTTATGTATAGCACTGTTTTCTTGTGTGTGTGAAAACAATTTGTGTCATTGCATTTTATATGAATTTGAAAGATAAAAAGAAAAAGATATGTGAGAAATCCAAAAGGAAAATATATATTTGATATGAAAACATAATGAAACTATAAAAGAGATAAAGAAAAAAGAAAAGATTGACTGACATTAATAAAGAAATACAATTTCGTATCAAAGAAAACTACTGTCTGGAGTCTAATCTATATGTTTATCTTTTATGCATTGTTTTCACGTTATACCAGGCCTGATCTTTTGTGTTATATTATATCATATATCTTGTGGTTAGCTTGTTGATTTACCCCTATAGTTATTGTTCCCTACAGCTAGCAAGATTTATTGTTCTTTAGTAGGGGTCCCCTGTTTTCAAAAGAGTATGCCTGATTTATTCATTGTGAAAACATATCTTAAACCCAATAGGCCTTTAAGAGTGGATTGTCGTTACACTGAGCTAAAGATTGTAGACAGATATTTTGTTACATGGAATCTCTATTGGCATTAGTAACCTCTTGTTTGTCGCAGGAGGTTACTAATGCCAACAGCCTGGCCTACTAACTCCTACTAAGGTAATAGCTGTACCCTTGGCGTACATTTGTGCTTTGAGAATCCTTGTTATTCTGTTTTGGCAAGAGTTGCATTTTGTTTTGCCAGCTATTATTATGTATATATTTGTAATTGTATTTCTATATATCAATGGTTGCTTTGTAGCCAATCCTGTGCTCAATGCTGTGGCCTGTGTTTTTTATGGCGTTAAACCAATGATAAAGGCTACAGGCCTGGTTGGTTCATGGGAAAAAGTTATGTCAGATGTTATAGGTCTGACCAGTTTATTATGGAAAATGATGATAAAAGCAGAAGATCTGACTTATTTATTGTGAAAACAATGTGTTTAAGTCAATTCGCCTTTAACATATGATGGATTGTTTTACACTGTGTTAAAGCCTGTAGACAGGTATTGTGTATGGGCGTAGGGCACCCGCAATATTGACACCCTAAAAGTTACTTCAATCAGAAGACCCACAATTCGATAAATCTGAGGCTGTGTCAAACCCCAATTTCATAAGGTAATGTGTCTCTGAGTTAAGACACCTCCCAAAAAATCAAAATATCAGAAATATAGTCAATTAAGTAAAAGGGCCCACTCAATTACTGAGTTCTAGATCAGCAGAATAGTTAAAGGGTTTTATTAAAAAATTAAAAAATAAGGCAGTACAGAGTCAGTGCTGTGAAGGCCCTCAGAAAATAAGCCAATACACAGAAAAGTAAGATAAAAAATTAGTTTAAGTCTAAGTGGTAAGCAAAATCAGGAAAGAAATGGACAGTATACCTAGTAGAACAGGAAAGTCTCCTGCTCACTCCCAAAATCGAGGCGTTTATACATTATTTTTGCATATAAAATTGACAGAACTGTAGAATCATCGTGGTATGGCTGAAAATGTTACATTCATAGCAAATCAGAACACAGTCTCATAAAACATCATACTGCCTTAACACCTAAACACTAACCCACTACATTAATTATTTTTCTGCCCACTCTATTCTAATGTCATCCTAAGAAGGTGAAACAAAGTAGAAACATGAACAACAGCAACATATTAGGAATGTGTTATGAATGAATAGGGTACAGTGAGCTAGTGCAAAGACCTTTGGATATAGATACAGTTTGTGACTGAGCCGGGAAAGTTAATTGAAGACAGCATGAACAATTACAATGGAAATAAATGGATCACACTTGACTATGTGCTGCAGAAATGACAAACAGTGAGGTATGCAGGGGGTGGCAAGGGTGACATCCATTTTAGAAAACATGGCTACTAGGCCCAAATTGAGACCAAGTTGACAAGAGTTGGGAAAATGCATTTCTATACATCAATGGAAATGTTTTTCAAAACAATAGTACTATATCAATGTATACATGTGTAATTGAGTGGGACACTGTATTCTGCACATTGTTAATGATGCACAAAAATATAAACACAAAAAACCTTCACCTGCTTTACATGGATTCTCAAACTTTGAGTAAAAACACATTTTCCTCACATTTCTGTGATGGAATGTTCTGGAATTTGTGGGGAGCCACAAACTTCCTTCCACCCAGCATTTCCCTAAGTCTTACGATAAAGATGGTACCTCACTTGTGTGGATAGGCCTAGTGCCCGTGACAAGAAATGTCCCAAAAAGCAACATGGCTCCATCACAATTTTCCACTCAAAACTGACATGTTTTTTGCAAAGTGGGTAGCTGTAGATTTTAGGCTCTAACTCAGGGGGCATCTAGGGAAACCTAGCAAACCTGCACATTTTTAAAAAGTAGACACCTAGCAGAATCCAGGATGGGTGACTTGCGTGGATCCCATGAGGTTTGTTTTAGCCACAATGCCGTGCAGACCTCAAACTTTGCCTGAAATTACGCATTTGCCTAACTTTTCAGTGATGGAAACTTTAAGAATCTGCAGGAATCCACAAAATTCCTACACCACTCACCATTTCCCACATGTGCTGATAAGAAATGCTGGCCCAGTTCTTTGGCTCGGCCTAGTGCCCACGACAGAAACAGATCAAACCAAGGTCAATGGACTCCCATTGACTTCAGTTTGATCTGTTCCTTTCGCTGGCACTAGGCCCAGCCACACCAGTGGTGCACCGTTTTTATCAGCACAAGTGGGCAATGCTGGGTGTTAGGAATTTTGTGGATTCCTTCGGATTCCTGAAGTTTCCATCACAGAAATGTAAGAAAAATACATGATTTCAGGCAAAGTTTGAGGTTTGCAGGGTATTATATAAATGTAAATGTAGTAGTATTTGTATAGCGCCCGAATCGACCCCCGAAGGGGTATCTCAGGCGCTTGTACGCATACCGCTGTGGAACCCTTCCTGGCCTTTCCCTGTGAGATGCCCACTCCTGGGCACCCCCAAGGTGAAGCCAGGCATCCTAGCGTTGTGGGGGCCGTTGTGGAGATTAAGCAAGCTATTGCCCAGAGTTGCAGAGTGGGACCCATGATCAGAATAGGCACCGAGGCGAGAATTATCAGGTCCGAGGAAATTGAGCCCAAGACCCGCCGAGGCGGGAATTGAACCCTGGTCCCGGGCTAGACCTCTGCATCAGGGTCTGCCGCTCTAACCATTGAGCCACACTTCTCCAACTTCAAAACCTCAAGGGATTCACACAAATCACACCACCCTGGAATCCTCTGTCTGTCTACTTTTCAAAAATGTCTGTGGTTGGTAGGTTTCCATAGGTGGTGGCCAGGCATGGCCCCAAATCCCACAGCTACCCCTATTGCTGATCTCTCCACGTAGCACTTTAGGGCCTTTTGAGTCAACGTCTCTTGGCCCACCCACACAAGTGAGGTACCATTTTTATCGAGAAACTTGGAGGAATGCTGTGTGGTAGGATATTTGTGGCTACCCGCAGATTCCAGAAATTTTCCTCACAGAAATGTGAGGAAAATGTGTGTTTTCAGTGAACGTTTGAGGTTTGCAGGGCATTGTGAGTAAGAAAATGGGGTGGGATGCATGCAAAGCACACCACCCTGGACTCCCCAAATGTCTAGTTTTCAGAACTGGCTGGGTCTGATAGGCTTTTGCAGGTGGTGGCCTACCCAAGCCCAAAAAGTGCAGCTGTTCCCCATTGCAAGTGTGATGATACTGGGAGTTTGCTAAAGTCTCTTGGCTCAAATGTAAAAACATTAAATGTCCTCTTGCTTGCCATTGGGATGGGATGCTTTATTCTGCTGGGGAGCAGGAAGAATGTTGGGATTTTAGGGGTGAGGGTGGGGCCTGATGTTAGGCTGAGAAAGACCTATCCCATTATTTTATTAAAATATATATTGCTGCCATACAGTGGGCTTTCTGCCCCCATGGGGGGCAGATTGGGAGTAATTACCCCATCTGCCCCGCGGGGGCTGAAAGACTGTTTCCCCATTTACTTGGGGTGGGGGTGTAGCCATTCCCATGCTGGGCAGCCCCCTCCCCTATATTTAAAAAAACCCAACATAATCTCTGGCTTCCATTGGGTTTTATGCCCCCAGAGTGGCATATCAGGGGTAATTACCCCACTATGCCCCCCAAGATGGGGAACAAAGACAGTTGCCCCATTTAGTTGAAGTGGGGGCATAGCCATGCCCATGGTACGCAGCCCCCACTCTTATATTTAAAAAAAAAATCCCTGCCATCAATTGGGCTTTCTGTCCCCCCGTCCCCCACCCGGGGGCAGATCGAGGGTAATTTCCCCTATCTGCCCCCTGGAGGAGCAGAAAGACTTTTCCCATTTACTGAGACCCCAAAGCAGCCCTGGCAAAGTTTGTCAGACCAGCCCCCGTACGGTGCATAGTTTGTGCAGCGAGCGAGCCTGACCTCTACAAGGAGGGTTTGAGGGGGTTCTCCCCCCAAGAAAATTTGGGCAAAAAGGGCGCATTCTACAACACATATTTAAATACATATTCAATTGTATTCATTTTTAAAGCATAGTAAATGATGACCTTACAACAATCTCTTCAATGATTCCCTCACTATCACCCTCTGACAGTGCCCCTCATCTCTCCATAGACCCTCTCTCACATATATTTAACTTGTTTTATAGCGCTTCTCATACTAGGATGTCAGAGCACTTTACATCACACATCAGACCATTTTTCATACGAGTGTAAATCAGTGCACAGAAAATGTTACATATAAAAAAAAGGGGACTACAAGGTGTAGGATTCATGTCATCCATACTAGTAGGCCATTTTTAAGAGTGTTTGGTCTGGGGAAGCACAAACTTAGGAATCAGACTGTAACAAAGCAGTTAGGGTGGGCTTTGCTAAAAAAGAATTTCTTTCTACCCAAACAAACCCTTTTTAGCAACATGAGGATAATGAAAGACTCAGAAAAAAACATAACTTTTAATTTATGAACTGCACAGTAACAAAAGGGTCTCTGTGACAAAAGCAGCAACCCACTAAGCTATGCACATAAAATACTGTTCTGTGATCTGCATGGTACACGTCCTTTGCAGCAGGCATGTTATCCCTCTGTGCTACCATAGATGAGTCAAAACTGGCACTAGACAAAACTTCGATCTCTCTCCATCAGGTACATTATTCACCAGAGTTATCTTGACACTTTTATTGTTGCCTGAAAACTATTGGATATATAAGGAACTAACTCTGCAGGGGATGCTTTCAAAACTCCTGCACTGCTAAGAAAACGGCCCCTAGTTACAAATCCGGCCTCCCACCCTTCCAGCCTCCCGGGGAACCACCCGATGCCCGGTACCGCCAGTCCAGACATGGCAGCACTCCTATACTGTCAATGCTGTCCAGTTCTGAGCCATGAATGATAGGGGACTTCGTGGTAAGTGTGGAGCCAGTTGTTAATTGGCAACATTTGGCAGGCCCAGTAATACAGTTTGAAATCCATCCACCGGAGTCCCCCCCAGTATGACGATAGCACACATTCCCTAAACGTTATTCTAGGTGGTTTCCCTGCCCAGAGGAATGCGGAGATTGCAGACTGGAGCGGCTGTGAAGATGTCATCGGGATTCCGCATCGTAGTCGGAGGAGGGAAGTCATTTCCAAAGGCGACACCGGGAACTCAGTTACGCCGCCAATATGGGGGTTGTGCCGGTCCCCGGTATGCGTCTCCGGCGAGTTGGGGGGAGGCGGGGTCAGTGCCAGTGACGCGCTGGGGGCCCGCCCTCCCCACGCTCGCCCATTGGCTGACGCCAAGGTGCCCCGGAAGCAGTTCAAGTGCTTCCGGGGCAAACGCAGGGAAAACGGGTCCCGGATCTCGCCGGGACCTGTTTATTCCAGTCTGGGGCAGGACGCCCCCTTTAAAAGATCGGCAGAGCGGTGGCAAAGTCTCTTCTTCGCCGCTCTGCCTGCAAGAACCACAAGCCCAGCTGCTGCACGCAGAGGACCCCAGGGAGACTCCGTCTTGTTTTTTCTTTCTCTTTTGCAGGTTCCACAGCACTCGATCTCGGCGGGAGCAGCGAGGGTCGCAAGAAGCCTTTGGGAATTTTCTGGGAGTTTCGTTCTCCCACGTGCCTCCGTCCACGCGGCGGAGGCCTAAGGAATTCACTGGTTCTTTTTCTCTTCCTGACATGCTCGGTGATACAGGCCTTTTCTCCCATCCTCATCGGGGCCAGCATTGCGAGCACAGCCGGGAGCCACGCGGGTTAGAGGATATCCTCACCTGCCCCACTCTCTTGAATGGGTGGGAGTGGCTCTGGCTGTAGCTGTGGCCAAGGTCCGAATTCTAGGGAGGTAAGGGGATATTAGGGACAGTTTGGAGCTGCAAATTAGGGCTGGGCAAGTGCTATTAAAGCCTCATCCACAGTTAATTAGCCTCTGGGAGTGGTTGCTCTACTAAGGGTGCGCTTTAGGGCAAACGAGGTCTTAGTGGTGGGTGACTGCATTGCTAAGTGCTAAGGGTGTGTTGAGTTAAAACAAGGTATTAGTGGTTGGGCAAGTGGGGTGTGTCTACAGAGCTTGCCAATATTGCCTAGGCCCCCAGTTTTTTACGGTGCCGATTGGAAAAGTCCCACTATAGTGAACAATGGCACCAAAAGCCAAAAGAGGGCAAGTTCCATCTAGGATGGAAGAGTGGATGGCAAACATGATGCGCTCTATGCATGATCTGAATCAGACAGTGGCAGAGCTGCGCAGGAAGGTAGACGGGGGGCAGGAGGACGCTGAGGACAGGCCCTGGCGCTCTGGCGTGGCACCCAGGGCGGCCTTTCCTCCGGTACCCCGGAAGTCCAAGCATAAACGTGGGGAAGGAGGGACCGCCCCAAGGGAGGCGGTACCAGTTGAGTGGCCAAACCTGACAATCCCAGCAGTACCAGTATGGCCAGGGCAGATAGTACCAACCCCTGAACCTGTTGGGCCAGCCTAACCAGGTCCAGTGGGTCCATTGCCTGTAATCCCAGCCCCCCCCCGGGGCTGTATGCGCAGTGCCTGGGGTCCCAGCGGGTGGGGTGACGCCAGGGGGAGCGAATCCATCACAAGGCTTGGAAGGCACAGGTCAGCCTAGCGCGCCAGGGGGTTCCAATCCTAACGAAATCCCAGCACAGCCGGTAGTACCATCAGTCAACACTCCCAATTTGGCGCCAGGTCAGCCTGACATAGTGGCGAATCTGGCAGCAGCTCCCATGGCTAGCTAAGGCAGGGGCAGTGATTCCGTCTACGGGTAGTGGGGTCCTGTCTGCTGAGGGGGATGCGATAGAGAAAGCCAGGAGCTTGGTAGCACGGGTTGAGAAGGCAACACAGGTGGTGCCGCCACCAGTTGAGGTCCCCAACAGCACAGGGAGCACCATAGGTGACTCAGTACCCCCGAAGAAGGCTACGCCTGCAGGACCAGAAGATGCCAAGATGCAAGCGGGCACATCGGCAGGTACAGTACAACTGTTGCCAAGTTTGGGGTTAGGGGAGGTGCGCTCCAACAGGGAGCGGCTGGCAAGGCACATCGCACAAGATGTAAAAGAGCAAATTTGGAAGGGGGAATATGTAAACATCTTTTCCTTGTTAGTAGACAAAGATGAGAGGGAGGAGGCCAAGAAACTAAGGGAATGGGCTCACCCAAGGGACTGGGCCAATTGGCCTACTAGGAAAAAGATTGAGGAAACATTGATTAATTGGATAAAGGCATTTGCAACTTCCATGCGGTGATAATAGAGAAATTTCCAGGGCAGAGTACAGAATTGGTGTGCTACCAGAACAGGATTGCATGCGCGCATGATGAGTATGGGGGGATGTGCTGGAAGGAATATGACAAAGCCTTCAGAAGGGCAAAGGCGTCTGACCCAGCACTCACATGGGACCAAGTGGATATGATTTTGTGGCTGAGATTAGATTAGATTAAAATACTTATAAAGCGCATGGCTGCCTCGGCAAAGAGGCGTCCCAGCGCTGAAGCCAGACTAAGCAGGAGTCAAGACAAAGGGAAATATATCTGGGAAAGAACAAGGGACAGGACAGAGGGAGTTAGACCTGGGAAAAGAGCCAAGTCTTCACAAGGCGTCTGAAAGCCTGATGGTCAGGGTTGCTGCGGAAGTATAGAGGGAGAGCGTTCCAGAGAGTGGGGGCCAGGCGTCTAAAGGAGCGGCCACCCGATCTAGCTCTACGTATGTGAGGGATACATGCAAGATTCTGGTTCGCCAAACGTAGGGCACGCGAGGGTGTGTACAGAGTGCAGAGGTCGCCTAGGATATCTGGGGCACTTCCTGTCAGTTTCTTATGTGTGATGCAGAGCATCTTGAAGCAAACACGCTGTTCGAGGGGCAGCCAGTGCAGGCGGCGGAGAAGATTTGAAGCATGACTGAATTTAGGAAGGGCAAAAATAGCACGAGCTGCCGCGTTCTGGACCCGCTGCAATTTATTAAGCACGGATTTATTAGAGCCGAGAAGAAGCACATTGCAGTAGTCCAGACGAGCCAGAATAGAAGCTTGGATAATCAGTTGGCGTGTTTGGGCATCAAAGAGACCCAAAATCGGTCGGAGGCCGCGCAATAGTCCAAAGCATTTCCCGGCCACTGATTTGGCATGTGTTTCAAAGTTGAGGTTATTATCAACTATGAAGCCTAGATTTTTCACCGCAGGTTTGGGATCAGGGGATCACCAAGTGCCCGGGGCCACCATTCCTTCGTCCAGAGATGAGACTCTTTGCCAACCAGGAGAATCTCTGATTTGGTAGAGTTCAATTGCAGAAAGTTAGCCATCATCCATTCTGCAATTGCAGAGATGTCTTCTTTAAATTTTATTTTGTCTCGCTTGGGATCATTGGACAGGGCAATCACTAGTTGGGTGTCGTCGGCGTATGACACCAGGGAGATTCCTCGTACTTTGGCCAGCCGTGCCAAAGGGCTCATATATATATATTGAATAGCGTAGGGCTCAATGCAGAGCCCTGAGGAACCCCACAGCGAAGAGAGTGTACATGGGAAGAGAAAGGGGGAGAGGTCACTTGAAAGGTTCGGTCGGCCAGGAAGGAGGAGAACCACGCTAGAGCTTTATTCCCAATTTCTATCTCCTTCAAACGTAGGAGCAGGATTTCATGGGACACCGTGTCAAATGCCGCGCTTAGATCCAGCAGCACCAGCGCTGATGTGCTGCCGGCATCCAGCGCGGATTTGAGTTGTTCTACCACAGCCAGTAAAGCTGACTCGGTGCTGTATCTTGGTCGGAACCCATACTGTGAACTATCAAGTATATGATTAGATTCTAGAAACTGTGTTAGAGTAGAATTCACATGTGCTTTTAGAATTTTAGAGAGGAAAGGATGCAAAGAAATCGGGCGGTAGTTCTCTGGTTTGGACGTGTCAAGTGTTGGTTTCTTAAGTAGAGGGACCACTTTTGCATGCTTCCATGATTTAGGCACCATCGCAGTAAAGAGGGATAGATTGAGTAACTCCAGACACTCAGGAAGAAGACCTTGTTGAATTTTCCTGAAAGCGTCTGGTTTGAAAGGATCGTCTGGAGATCCAGATTTGATTTTGACCACTAATCTCTCTAATTCCTTCAGGGAAATAGAGGGAAGAGATGCAAGGAGGACAGTCTCAGAGCCAATATAAACATTCTTCCCGCAAACACTGGAGGGAATACCATGATCGAACTTTTGGTAGATATCTTCGACCTTCTTCAAAAAGAAGGTTGCCAACTCCTCACAGTGTTTGTTGGAGGAAATAATATTGCCTGATTCCACTGGAGAGGAGATTAAATCTTTCAGTAGAGAGAATATAGTTTTGCTGCGGTTGGTGCTTGTATTAATCAGGCTGGAGTAATGAGCTGCTCTGGTTGTGCGCACCAGTTTATGATAGGATTTAATGGCCGCTCTATATAGTGCTTTGGCCTGGGGGTCATATGATCTCCTCCAGGATCTTTCTAAGATCTTGCAGTTCTTCTTAGCAAAGGTTAGATCTTCATTGAACCAGGCATTGGCCCGAGTGCTTTTAGAATGGGTAAGTTTAAGGGGAATGCATGTATCTAAGGCTTGAGTAATCCACCTTTGGAAGATCGCGTTAGCCTCTTCCATATTTGCAACTTTTACCATGGGCTTTGCACTCAGGGCTGTGAGGAAGTCTACTTGGTTCAGTTTATGCCAGGGCCGTTTTAATGAGGGATGTTGATTAGGCTGGGGCTTATGGCCAGCTATCGTTAGCCGCATCATGATGAGGAAATGATCAGTCCAGATCATAGGGAGTGGTGACAGAACTTCCAGTGACTCTAGATTAGAAAAATAGGGTCAAGGAGATGTCCCGCTCTGTGCGTAGCACTGGGGGTCAGTTGAATCAACTGACAGGCTGCCAGATCCCCCAGAAAGCCAACAATCTCCGATGATTCTTGTAGCTCTAGATGGAGGTTCAGATCGCCTATGATGTTAAAATTGGCAGTCTGAAGAGCCAGTGCTATGACAGTGTTTATCAGGGCTTCTCTAAAGGTTTTTGATGGACCACACATGAATTACACATGAATTACCAAAGCAAGGACGCGCCAAAAGGGCAGTCCTTTCGGTCAGGTGCACCCCAAAGCAGGGGGGGGGAGCAAGAAGGGAGCGTGTTGGGATTTTAACAGAAAGACATGTACCAGGCCCAGTGGTTCCTGCAAATTCAGACATGCCTGCTCTTTCTGTGGCCTATCCTCTCACCCAGAGTCAAAATGCTTTAAGAAATCAAAAGACAAGGGAGTTAAGAAACAAGAATGAGGTTTATTTATTCAGTAAAGCACACTCACCTATTGGCACTATGGCTTTGACACCCTGGCTAAACAAGTACTCCTGCCCAAACACAGCCCAGATCTTGTTAGAAGGTTTTAGGGACGGTTTCAGGATTCCGGCTCCTGGATACTCAGGAGTCTCTTACTGCCGCCATCAGCAGTCAGTGAGGGATAACATATCTGTGGCAAGAGTTAAAGTACTGAAGGAACTACGTTTGGGGAGGCTGGCAGTTCCTTTTGACTCAATACCTGTAGATGATTTTGTCTGCTCACCGCTGGGGGTGGTACCCAAAAAGGACCCGGAGGATTTCCGCTTGATCCATAACCTGTCTGCTCCCAGGGGCCAATCGCTGAATGATGCCATTGATGGAGCCTTGTGCTCCGTGAGATACGCATCATTGGACCAGGCAATTGCGATGCTGCAGTCGCTTGGCCCAGGCACTTTATTAGCAAAATCTGACATTGAGTCTACATTTCGCTTGCTACCTGTCCATCCACAGGATTTCCATCTTCTGGGGTTTCAGCTGGAGGGGAAGTTCTACATGGACAGGTGCATGCCAATGGGGTGCTCTGTCTCTTGCTTATATTTTGAGAAGTTCAGCTCCTTTTTGGAGTGGGTTTTCAGGCAAGTCTCTGGGCACCGCTGGGTATTGCACTATTTGGATGACTTCTTACTGCAAGGTGCACCACAGTCACAGGAGTGCAGCAAGGCTTTGGAAACATTTTGCGCACTTATGGGGGAACTTGGCGTCCCCCTGGCACAGGGAAAGACAGTTGGGCCGGCCACACAGATTGAGTTTCTGGGTATTGAACTGGATTCCATTGAGGGTGTGTCACGCTTACCATTGAGCAAAGTAAAAGGTTTCTCGCTGGCTTTAGCGGACTGCTTGCGCAAAGAAAAGGTTACCCTGCATCAATTACAAAAGGTGGTGGGCATGCTGAATTTTGCTTTAAGAATTATCCCTATGGCACGCCCCTTTTCGCGTTCCGTTGCACAGGCAATGTCAGGGCTAAAAGACAAGCATCATCACACTCGGTTGTCCAGCGAGGTTAAGCAGGATATGCGGATTTGGATGGCATTCCTGCATAATTTCAATCGCGCAGTAGTGTGGCCCAGCCCAGCCAGGTCCAGCCCAGATCTGGGTCTCATGACAGATGCTGCAGGGAGTGAGGGTTTTGGTGCCATCTTGGGTTCCCAATGGGCAGCAGAACGTTGGCCCGCTTGGTGGGTTGAAACTGGTGTCACAAATAACATTTCATTTCTGGAATTATTCCCCATTTTGGTGGCTGTGACGGTCTGGCCACACCAGTTTCGCAATCAGTCCGTGGTGTTCTGGTCAGACAATATGGCGGTGGTGGAATGCATCAACCAGCAGTCCGCCAAGTGTAAGATGATGCTTCGCTTGCTTAAGGAAATTGTGCTGCAATGTATGAGATTAAATGTATTGTTTAGAGCTAGGCATGTCCCGGGCATACTCAACCACGCGGCTGATGCATTGTCTCGTTTCAAGATGCAGGTTTTCAGGTCTCATCATCCGGAAGCAGCGGACTGTTCCACGCCTTTTCCGGAGCATCTGTGGCAGCTTGGTGCCCCAACTTACCAGACCTCGTGGCAGCTAGCTTAGCACCCAGATACTCACCCTATGAGGGGGCATTTACCGCATACTGGGCATCCCTAGGGCAGGACTGGGAAAGAACATGGCACAATACAGCATCCATCCTATCATTCTTAAGGGCTTTGAGGGACGGGGGGCATTCGGTGGTATGCGCAAAACGCCACATGACTGCAGTGGCATTTTTTGCAAAAATGATGGGGCATAGAGACCCCACAGGCACGTTCTTGGTTCAGAGGGCTCTGAAAGGGTGGCAGCGCTTGCAAGGTGCCCAGCCGGACATCCGACATCCGATAAGCATTGAGGGGCTGGCGGCCATCATAGCGGCATTAGAAAAAGTATGTAACTCCAGCAGTGAGGTCCAGTTATTCAGGTGTGCCTTTTCCCTCGCCTTCTATGGCACCTTCAGGGTGGGAGAATTGGTGGCGCGTAACAAGAAGGACTGGCAGGGGGGGGATGCAATTCGCTCATGTTCAAATTCAGGCGGGTTCAGTATCTTTATCAATCCCCAGATCAAAGATGGATCAGAACGGGAGAGGGGATCATGTCATCCTGCAAAGAGTGCTAGGGAGCTTGTGTTGTCCAGTGGCCAACCTAGAGTCATACATAGCCTGCAGGCTGCGGGGCACAGGGGGGCCTCTACTGATCCACCAGGACGGTTCTCCCCTCACAAGGTTCCAGTTTGGGAGGGTTCTTGCTTTGGCTTTGGGGGCGGCAGGTTTTGATGCATCCAAATTTGGTACCCATTCCTTCAGGATCGGGGCAGCGACGGAAGCCACGGCTCGGGGACTGACTGGACAGGATGTGCAAAGAATAGGGCGTTGGTCTTCGGACTGCTACAAGCGCTATGTACGGTTGCATCTGTTTTAGGAGTCATTGCGAATGTCGGTCTTGTTTCCATTTCTCTGCAGTTTCCACGTCCTGTTCCGCAGGAGGGGAACTCGTCATCACCCGCTGGTCAACTACGCCTCGCCCACTCCAGGTACCCGCCGGAGGGCCGGGACGCAGAGAAGTCTGGATCATAGGCCATTCATATGTAAACAGGTTGAGACAACACTTTGTCTCAGGCAATTACGCAGACAGGGCCCGCCAGGCGGGTTGGAATGTGTCAATGCATGGTCAAGGGGGTTTGAGATTGGATCAGTTCCAGAAACTTGTTGGTCCTTTGCTGCTTAGGTCCCCAGCAGCAACCGCTGCGATAATAATACATCTTGGAGGCAATGATTTGGTCCACATGGGTAGGAAGGGAGTGGTGGAGGCTATAATCACTGAAGTGGGATGGTTAGCCAAGCAATGCCCCCATGCGATCCTAGTATGGTCTCACATGATCCCGAGGTTCCAATGGCGGGGGGGGGGAGTCAGTCTGGGATTTGAATCACTCCATAAAGAGGATCAATAACAGAATTGATAGACTATTCAGGACTCCAAAATTGCGGACAATCCCGCACGGTTGCATCCGGGGGGAACGTTTCTTTCTCCAGGACGGGGTTCACCTCTCCAAAGTGGGCAATGAAGTATTCATGGAGAATATGCTAGCCTGGCTGGTAGGAGCAGCACACAGGGCATGACCTTTGGGTTTGTAGCGGATGGGGGGGCCAGATAGTCGTCAACTATGCTGGCCTGTGGCGGTAAGGTCATGATTGCTAGAAAAATGTACTTCTCTCAGTAGGCATCCCATTGGTTAAAGGGGAAGCCTGGGGGGGGGGACAGTGGTCCCTCATCACACTCCAGGGGGCACTTACGGCCGGTAGGCTGGAGGGTACGGGGGTAGGAAGTCACGCTTCCGGTAGGCCGCTTGGGCCAACCCCCGCGCAGGCGCATTGAGCGCCAACGTGGCATAACATCAGCCCCTGGGAGGTAAGATGGAAGGGCGTAGGGGGCACCAGCGGAAAGGAATCTGGTGGGCACACGGGCCTCCTGCGCAAGGTCACTCCGGTAAAAGGGGACCTGGCATATAGTTGGGAACAGTCATGACCTTCCACGTAGGCTCATCCAGGATACGCAGAAAACAAAAATGGTACATATTCCAGTTTTAGGTTAGGTATGGCTATGTATTAGACTCATGTTAAGGTTAGCCATAAAAATGTTCAAAAAATATCTGTATTCCTAAATGTGATTTGGATATGTTTTGGGTTTTTCTGCGTATATGTTTTAAAAAAAGTTTTTGATTGAAATTTTAATAATGTTTATTAATTTGTAATAAATACGGCCGGGGTTAAACAACCCTTAATCCAAAAGAATTGTGTTTGGATATTATTATTGATGCCTCGAGGGGAGAGGGTGTGGGGCAAGGGTCAACTGTCTATATCAAGTGAGGGGACTGGGCAATACCAGGCCATATTAAACAGGACACCCCTGCCAGCTATGGAGAGTGGAAGCAAAGCTAGCTCCATGCCTTCATCTCCTGCCTAATTCGTGCAAAGAGTGGGGCAGTATTCAGGTCCCATGCACGTTGCAGGCCGACAGATGTCTGCAGCCCTCCACACTGGCGTAAGGAAACTTGAGGGGGGCCCCCTGCAAGGGACGTGGGGGGGCCACCTCTGGACTCAATCAGGAGCTCTGCGGCCAGAGTACTGTGCTGAGGGGGGCCCCCTGGAGCTTTGGGCCCCCCACACTGCGGGGGCCTGTGTTACATCACCGACCCTCCGTGGATACCCTCAATTGGCACGTAGAGTCACTTATTCCAGTTGACAGTTAGGCCAAATGCCTCCCCATACACCTGTGACATCTGCATTAGCCTAGGCAATGAAGACTCATTGTTATGAATGTAAATTAGCATGACATCGGCATATAAGGGAACTCAATGCTCTCTAGAAGTGTAAACCCGTATAATTGAGCATCCCTGCAAATCCACTTTCCTTGCACTTCAACAATGAAGGCGGGGGGGGGGGGAGAACACCCCTGCATCGTTCCTGCTGTATACTGATCAGGGATGAGAAGGGGCCTTCACCCGGATCCTTGCAATTGGATGTGCATATAATGTTTGTATATAACATCGGTATACAGAGCCAAAATGTATGCACTCTAGCAGTCGGAGCATGAAGGGCCAGTGCACAGAGCTGAAGGCTTTCCTGAAATGTATTGATACAAGGGCACTATCAGTCCCAGTCTCCCTGTACCCTGCGCGAATCACATGTAGTCGCCTGAGATAGTGTTGTGTGCTGTGCCCTGGCATGAGGTCATTCTGGTCATAGTATATTGGATGGCGAATTATACCAGTCAACCTTTAGGCTAAGACCTGTGCCTGAATCTTATTTTCCAGGTTTGTGAATGATATAGGGCACTACAAGGTACATTCATAAGGGTGCCCGCCCTGTTTAAGGATCACCGACATGAGGGCATCTCTGAGGTCATAGGGCAGCGTTCCGGTTTTTGTAGACTCCTTGTACATTGCCAGGAGAGGAGGTGACAAATGGGCAGCATGTTTTTTTTTTAAAAAGCTCAGGTGGAAACCCATTGGGGACCGGGGTCTTCCCAGAGAGAAGGTCCCTAATTGCCTCCAATATTTCATCTTCACTCAGGGGTGCCTCCAGGGCATGACACTCTGAGTCAGTCACCCTGGAGATCACCAGATCCTCCATGATAGAATGGTCCCATTCGACTGATGGAGGTGGCCTAGCTGTATACAGAAGGTTATGGTAAGAGGCTAATTCTTCAGCGATATGGTCATAATCTTTAAGTCATAAAGCCTATATATTGTGAAGCTGTACATGCCAAGAATGCAGAGTCAAGCAGCTTCTGCCTCAGAGCTAGGCGTAAGAGTGCAAGGCGTCGCTGTGTGTCAGTCATTATTCCCCTGCTCCATCTGTGACCGCTCCAGCTCACCAGTAGAGGTCTCCTACTGGTCCACCACTTTATTCCGGGTTCCCAGAGTGTTGTGGTGAAGGTCCCGATCCAGTATTTATTTGAAAATAGTTATTTGGGTTTGCACATGTTTCTCAAAGTGTGGGTTGTGGAGTCACCATCCGCTCAATAGTCACATTCTGCGCCAGCTCGTCCCCAGATACTGGATGCTAAGTCGCAAGGGTGCATGGTCTTTCAGGGCACATGACAAACTACATTCTTCGTCCAGATAGCCGATATTAACAGCCTGTAGAAAGAAATAGTCTATTCTAGCTGCCGATTTGAGTGCTGCTAAGTGGCGCGTAAATGCTTTGTGGTGTGGGTGTGTCACTCGCCAGATATCAGTCATGCCAAGCGATTGTGCCCACTCAGCCAGTAAATTGGATCTGCAGGAGGTGTTGGCACCCTTAGCATCTGGGATAGAGTTCATAAACGAATTAAAGTCCCCACCCACTACTGGTATTCCTACTGGCAGATGAAGAAGCAGCATAGAAAGGGCCTTACCAAGCCGCCACCAAGACGGGTGGTTCATACACCGAGACAAATATCCATCTGGACTTTGCCAGGGTGCCCTCCACTGTGGTGAAACTCCCAAGGTTGATATGGTGATTTGGATGGGGAAGAGTTTGTGAAGGAGGACCACTGTGCATCTGTAATTGTTAGTGTATCCCGAATGGTGGGCTCTGGTGCACCTGCTGCGGGTTAGTCTGTTGTGTTTTTATGTCATTTTCAGTGGAAAGTCAATTTTTAGAACTTGTTCCTTTGCTAAGTATTGGTCACTGCGATACAGTGGAAAAAATGAATGGAACAAAGCAATAAAGAAACATTTTCAATTAGAGCAGCGCATCTGGGTGAGAGGAATTTAATGGAAGCGCCTGCCAGTGATGCAAGTAACGCTAAGCTACAAGAGCAACCCATAAACCCATGAGGCCTGGGAGTGAATGCACAACCAAACAGTGGCACCCACAGGTATCATTTTAAACAAATATAAAGGATAGAAGTGGTAAAATAACACACGGCATTTTATGCTATCACCTTATATTTAAATCTCAGACCACCATAATGATTGTAAGAATCTTAATCAAGTTCATTCAAAAGGAGAAAATAGCAAAATACATTTTAATCATATCATTGTGAATGAAAGCAATTGCAGTGTCCCCAGTGATCTTAAGAGGATCACTGACATAATATCGAGGAAGAAAATATCGACCTGACAAAATATTGAGTTAAAAATATCGAATACCAAAATATCGACTCCCTATCTACAAACAGGTAAGTAAAAAATATCGAATCAAAAATATCGTTGTAAAAAATATAGTCAAAATATCGAATTTTTTAAATCTCTTAAAAGTAATGTAAAATGAATAAGATAATAAATATAATTAAATAAAACATACTTAAAAATACTTAAATAACTTTCAAATTAATGAATAATTAATTTAAGTAAAAAAATAAATAAACATACATTTTTAATACATACATATATTAACGCAATATTATTAAAAAATATTCAATATTTTTAACGTAGGATAGCGGGAGGGTAAAATTTACTATTCCCACTCCAGTGAGTGCAACAGTAGGGAAAGCGTTGGATAGCGTAGGGGTAAACATTACTATTCCCACTCCAAAGAGTGCAACAGTAGGGAAAGCGTTGGATAGCGTAGGGGTAAAAATTACTATTCCCACTCCAGTGAGTGCAACAGTAGGGAAAACGCTGGATAGCGGGAGGGTAAAAATTACTATTCCCACTCCAGTGAGTGCAACAGTAGGGAAAGCGTTGGATAGCGTAGGGGTAAACATTACTATTCCCACTCCAAAGAGTGCAACAGTAGGGAAAGCGTTGGATAGCGTAGGGGTAAAAATTACTATTCCCACTCCAGTGAGTGCAACAGTAGGGAAAACGCTGGATAGCGGGAGGGTAAAAATTACTATTCCCACTCCAAAGAGTGCAACAGTAGGGAAAGCGTTGGATAGTGTAGGGGTAAAAATTACTATTCCCACTCCAGAGAGTGCAACAGTAGGGAAAACGTTGGATAGCGGGAGGGTAAAAATTACTATTCCCACTCCAAAGAGTGCAACAGTAGGGAAAGCGTTGGATAGTGTAGGTGTAAAAATTACTATTCCCACTCCAGAGAGTGCAACAGTAGGGAAAGCGTTGGATAGCGGGAGGGTAAAAATTACTATTCCCACTCCAGTGAGTGCAACAGTAGGGAAAGCGTTGGATAGCGTAGGGGTAAAAATTACTATTCCCACTCCAAAGAGTGCAACAGTAGGGAAAGCGTTGGATAGCGGAGGAGTAAAAATTACTATTCCCACTCCAGAGAGTGCAACAGTAGGGAAAACGTTGGATAGCGGGAGGGTAAAAATTACTATTCCCACTCCAAAGAGTGCAACAGTAGGGAAAGCGTTGGATAGTGTAGGGGTAAAAATTACTATTCCCACTCCAGAGAGTGCAACAGTAGGGAAAGCGTTGGATAGCGGGAGGGTAAAAATTACTATTCCCACTCCAGTGAGTGCAACAGTAGGGAAAGCGTTGGATAGCGTAGGGGTAAAAATTACTATTCCCACTCCAAAGAGTGCAACAGTAGGGAAAGTAATATTTTAATATTTTAATAACAATTATTTAATTATCAATACTAATAAACATTATTATTAAAATTAATTACCAATTACAAAATATTTAATAATTAATTAATTATAAATACCAATACAATTTATTTATTAAAAATTATTTACCTATTAATAATTAATTAACAACCAATTAATATTCAATACCAAAAATTTATAAATATTAAAAAAAATACCAATTAATAATTAATTAACAGTAAATTAATTATCAAAACAAAAAAATAATTTTCAATAATTAATTATTTACAATTAAATTACTTCCCACCATATCCCCCTATCAACCCACAACCCGCTACAAATAATAAATTAATAGAATTAACATAATTATCAATTATACAATTAATAAAAATTAATTACCAATTAATAAAAATTAATTACCAATTAATAATTAATTAACAATAAATTAATTATCAAAACAAAAAAATATTTTCAATAATTATTTACAATTAAATTACTTCCCACCATATCCCCTATCAACCCACAACCCGCTACAAATAATAAATTAATAGAATTAACATAATTATCAATTAATAAAAATTAATTACCAATTAATAAAAATTAATTACCAATTAATAATTAATTAACAATAAATTAATTATCAATACCAATAAATAAAAATAAATATTTACTTAATTACAATTAAATTACTTCCCACCCTATTCCCCTATAAACCCACAACCCGCTACGGAATTAAATGACGCAAAAATTAAGGGGCCCATTACGATGGCGGGCGGAAGCACAACCGCCGTGCTGGCGGATGCAAAAACCACCAGTTACCGCCGGCACGCAGCAGTCCACACGCCCGCCCAATTACGATGCGAAAAGTAGGCCAAACACCGCCGGCAAGCCAGCAACACCGTCCGCCATCAAAGTGCGCCCGTACACGTAGCGGCGCAGCTCAACTGACACACACCGTCCGACGAAAACACGTCCCGCCCGGCGCATAAATTACGATGCCGCAAACAAACGGCTCCCACGGCCAAGAGATACCGTACGACAAACCGAAGCGGTAACACGGACGCCGAGCACGGACAACGAAGAAGCGGCTCCCCGAGCATGAATCCAGCACTGCAGGCCCTCCCCATGCTCCTGCTGATGCACCACCAAGGACGCAACGTACCGCGGAGACGCAGGTAGGCACACACACAACAAGTGCACGCAAACAGCGCACACAGTGCAAGGGCGGAAAAAGCGGACAACCCCCCACCAGCGTGTGTACACTACACATCCACCATTGCATCCACATATGACACACAGGCCAAATCGTAACATCGCGTAACACATGTGTACACACCACCTGGGACTAGGAACCAACGACCCCGTCACGGCCCCAAAGCGGCGATGACGCCGCCACACATGCGCACAACGCAGAGGCCAACCGCAGCGCCATGCATGCGTCGCACACAGACACAGGGACACAACCAAGCAGCACACACATCAGCCCCACCCCGAACGCACATGACACGTGACAGGCCTGCCACAGACATGTCCCCAACGCCCAATTCACGGACAACACCCAACGCCACACAACCGACGCACACATGTCAGTGAAGTCACGCAACAGCAGGACACACCCCAGTGTAACAAACATGGCGTAGCACACAGCGGCGGCAACACCAACTAGGAGAAGCAGGGCCCCTTCGGGAAGAGGAACGCCAGTACCACACTGAAACACCCATACCACCCTGCACATATGAACAAGACATATAAAACGGAACACCAAAGAGCCCGGGGACCGACAACAGGTGGCCCAAGAATAACATTCACACACAAGGCCCAACGCAGAGCGGAAAGGCAGCCTGCCGCCCACACAAGGGAGAGCAGACAGCACTGAATGACCTTCCATTCCAACTCCGAAACCACAGCCCTACGACAGAAGCCGGTGAATACAGCCATTGTCCAAGAATAGACCAACACAGGCATGCCGAGGAGACCGACCACAGGGCAGATAGCGCATATCACAGAAGCACACAACGGACGGGGAAGAAAGAAGAAAACACTCCCCCATGTCGGCCACATGCAAGTTAATTGGAAGGAGTCACACATCACTGACCTTGAACTGTCTGAGAAGCATGTGGGATGAGGGCCCGTGTCCTCCAAACAAGCCAACAGAACACAAGTCCTGTCTCCCTACGACTACACAGAGCTCACAGCAACCTCGGAGCGTGCACATTGCAGACTGCACACACATCCGGAGCACGCCACCACAACGCACCGCTGCGAAATGGCAACCGCAACACACCTACCCAACTACGCCGGACAGCTCAAGCTGTACAAAACCAACCTGTTACATATATTGGGATGCGATCTCCTGTCCCTGCTGAACGTAAGTTACCGACTGACTTACCGCATTACATTGTTCAGCTGCGTCATGCCCGTCTTCTACTGTCGGAGGTGTCCCTACCAGCATCCCGTGGAGATATGCCTCTCCAACCCGGCATGTCTAAAGGCGGACCTGCTACCACTACTCCTCCCTCTGGACGCACACGACAGGGCCTGCTCTGCCTAAGGGGGCATGGCGTATGTGGCCAACATCGCACCCGCACTGAAATGGGACCACTGTGCCTCCACACGACGGATCATCGAGAACAGCTACATCGAATGTCACCCAGCATGCCCCATCATGGTCCTCCAAGGGACAACTTACGAACAACACCTTGACAGCCACCATCCGCTACATTGGCTGGCAAACATGTACACCACCAATGACATGGAAGCCCTGCTGGACGGCATCGCATACCTGACAACCTGTAAATTCGTCGGACCACAACGCAGGTTCCCCGATTGACCTATGATGTCCAACCCCGCACCCATGCTTAGCTTCCGCACGGACTGGCCAGTCACCACCACAACAGCCATACCAAACGACCGGCAACTGTAACCACACCATCAACGACATCGCCATGACATCGGATATGACCGGGACATGCACACTGTTCCCCATCACATCCAGGAACACCGCATGCATCGTGGGAGGCAGTGGCATGGGGTCTGTGTATCGCACCCACGGAACTGCACGAACAACCAGGACACGACATGGATCCAGCACCCATGGACACACACACTGCTCAGTGGACATGAATAGGTCGCCTGGAGTCTGTGGGTGCTGCACCCCTCCCACCCCCGCCCCGGGAATCCCATACCAGGACCTTTGCATGGACGACAAGTGCATACAACAACAACACGACCCCAGTGACTGTGACATGTCCAGTAACCACCACAGTGCAACAACAAGTGGCACGCCGCTGCATGCACGCAAGCACATGCCCTGATGTCATCACACATGCACGCGTGCATGAGGAACAACCGCAGCAAACCTGTCACATGGAACTGAGATGGACTGTGCCCATGATGCCAAGCGGTCTGGTAGGCTACATGTATACCGTCTGTGTCAAAGTCCGCAGCTCCGCAGCTATACGTAAATGTACATTAGCACAGCCTTGGCCAAGCAGATGTAACTCTGAAGCCCACATCCCACATGCAACAGCCAATCACATGTAACCCCACACCCTATCCCATTTGCAATCATGCTCAGTATATCCTCAACATGTATTCCGCTGCCAGTAGTGTCCACTATACTGCATCACAGAGGACAGAAGACTCAATATAATGTTTGAAACCAAAACTGTCTCCGCTGACTCATTTCACAAGTACGAATGAGAGAGGATGAGAGTATGTGAAGTACACGGCAGTCGTGACATGACCATGTAGTCCACTGGTATTGGATGTCAACGCAAATGAGTAGCACAACTGTGGAAGACACACATGTGTCGTGTGAAGTCGTATGGACGCAGTGCTCAGGTGGGTGGGTGCGACGGGTAGATGCGCACATGCCAAGTTGGAGCACGCCGTGTTGGGAGGGGTCATGAACAGTACACCACCGCTTCCCTGGGCATTGTGAGAGGACACCTGTCGGGGGGAGTGAACACGTGTGTGCACAGCAGCCGGGCACACGTACAAAGCGGTACCAGGCGCACCTCAGCCCACCCTCTGTGGACAAGCTGGATCTTGTTGTGCGCCCGCCATGCCCCTTGACAAGGCACACACAGCCCCAGTCGACCAGGTGTAACCCCAACATAGTCAATCCGTACAGGCGATACAGGGCACGGGATGGCAGTGGAGCATGGTGTGTGAGAGGTCTCCTCGCGCTCCTCCTGGTCATATCACGCAGGCAATAGAACCTCAACGTCTAGCATGGCACAAGTCAAATGGAAGTGTAGGGGGACGCACCACAGCACGAGCAGCACTGACGTCACGGGAGGTGGCTCGCACCATCCCATCCATTGCCCATTATACCAACCACGCCACATGCCATTGCGACTAAGTGCAAGCGCGTGCGCCACCACCCCCGAGCCCTCCCCAGAGAGGCCAAAGAGTGAATGTGTGGGCCATCAGTCACAGACGGACGCGGCCTGGCCGCAAGGGCAGCCACAGCCACTGGGTGTCGCAGGTGGCGGATCCGGAAGGCGAAGACTGTGATGCATAGTCCATGCAGGCCGGGTCTCCATTTGGGGCACCACGCAGGTGGACGGCGTCCCGCAACACATCATACCCTGAGACAGCCCACTCGTGCAACTGGACCCACACATACACTCCTTGCCCTCTCTGGTGCGAGCTTGGGGCTGCCTGTGCAAGCGCTAGCCTCGCAGGTGCACATGCATATTGGGGGAGCGAGGGGAGGACATGAGGGCTGGGGCGAAGATGACTATCACTGTCAGTGAGTACAAGGGATGACCCAGATGTGGAAAGGAAGAGACGTGTCCCGTGTGTACTGCAACTAGTCGCCAATCCAACTACCCCCCCATGTCCGGAATGTAAGCCCGCACCTAGGCCCGCCCATCCGCCACATCGAACATACCACCAGCACGACAACCTTCCCATTCGAAACACTGACTGGGGGTGGCGACCAGTGAACAATCATGTGTAGCCTACCCACGCGTACATGTGGGCCCTCCATGATCCATGTCACCTGCGGCAAAGTCATGACATGCGCAATGAGGGAAGTGAGGAGAGCTGTCCGCCCCACGCACAGAAGGTGCATCAGCTCCACAGACCCAGCAGCAAGTCCAGCAGGGGTCACATGTGCAGGGGCAGCTGTGCCTGGTGTGAAGGCACATGGATATAGACAGCACATCGACCAATGTGTAGTCTGCCCACATCTACAGTCCATCATCATGCGGACATAGGAATTGAACACAGGGCAACACATCTTAGTGGGTGCACCCACCATGACCAACAATGCGCAATCATCGACGTACCCGCCCTGTGCATGGCCCCCCACCCAACGGAGGCACATCCAGTGCCACCATCCCACACACACAAGCCTTCCACGGAACATGCTGTGTCCAATGGTCAGTACAGAGTCAGCGCCCATCTGGTGGATCCTGAACAGGAGACACATGCACACACATGCCAGCTCCCACTATGTACGTCTGCCACCTGGCACGTGCAATGTAACCTCTCACCTGTGACGTGTGACTGCAAGCACACAGCCGTCTTGGCATGGGGCTGTCAATGTGGACACCTGTCAATGTTTCGGGAGGTGTGATCCGTACAGTGCTGTACATAGGGTGCAGTGCTGACACCTACTACTGTCTCATATCCCCTCGTGCCACAGGTCCCACTTGTTTTGGCCGCTCAGCCTGTGCCCACATCGTCGTCGTCGTGTGCCATACTCATCCAGCCTCGGAAGCAGTTCCATGCTCAGCAGACATTCATGTTGCCGTGGCGTTGCCGCTTGACGAATATGCAGTCAGTCCCCATCAGCACGCCCCGCAAGTCATTGGGGCCTAGATCCCCATGTGCATGCACATGGCAGTGGTTTGTATCACTAGCCATTGCCATTGTTGGGAGACCTGTGTAAGTGTAGTGTGGCCGTGCCGTCCCAGCTTGACAGCTGGGCTGTGGCTCATGTGCCTGCTCAGTCATGTCAGTGATGTGTATGCGAAATTGCTATGTGTTGTGTTGCTTTGACATGTGTCCACTGCCATTTTCCCTAGGCGGCGACCGAACATTGACCGCCCATACCAATTGCTGGCGGACATGGACGATACAGAGGTCATTAGGAAGTTTCGGCTGGACAGGCCAACCCTGCATCGACTGTGTGCCATGTTGGAACCCCATCTCCGTCCCCGCAGGGTGTATCCGACAGCTGTCACCCCCACGGCTAAGGTGATGGCTGCCATGCATTTCTTCGCCACTGGGTCATTCCAGCACACAGTGGGCAGTGGAGGAGGGATGTCCCAGCCCATGTTCAGCAAGGTGCTGAGGGATGTACTGGCAGCCATGATGCTGTACCGAAACAGGTACATCCGCTTCCCCAGGACTCGTGAATTGGCGGCAGTGAAGGGTGCATTCTATGCCCTTGGCAGAATCCCACACGTCGTTGGAGCCATTGACTGCACACATGTTGGCCTTGTTCCACCACAGGCCACTGAGCACCTGTACCGCAACAGGAAGCACACGCACTCCCTGAATGTGCAAGTGGTGTGCCTTGCGGACATGGTGATCACCCACGTGTGTGCAAAGTTCCCAGGCTCGGCCCATGACGCACACATAATGCGCAACAGCATCTTGCCACGACTGATGTCCAATCTGCAACAGGATCGTGGCTGTATTGTCGGTGAGTATGTGGAGTGGTGTAGCGTGCTGGTTGTGCGATGCTGTCCCCTGTCCAGTTGGAATAGCAACGGTTCTCTGTGTCCCTCACACCCAGGTGACTCTGCGTACCCGAATGGGGCATGGCTGCTCAGTCCATTGAGGAATCCTCGCACCCCAGCAGACGATCGCTACAATGAGGCACATGGGAGGACCAGACGTGTGGTCGAGCGTACCTTTGGCCTCCTCAAGTCCAGGTTCAGGTGCCTGGACCGCACCGAGGGTGCGCTGGCGTACTCCCCACAGAAGGTGTGCCAGATAGTGGTGGCGTGCTGCATGCTGCACAACCTGGCCATTCGGAAGCAGATCCCCCTCATCGTGGATGACGGAGATCAACCAGGGCCCCAGCCCGCAGACCAGGACAGCTCGAGTGAGGAGGACAGCGGAGAGGAGGAAGCTGGTAATGTGCGGCAGCAGCTCATCGCCCACTACTTCACTTGACGGTGAGTGTCCATGTACGACGGCTGATGTGGCTGTATCTGTGCAGGTGTGTGTGTGCTGTGTCAGGGTGGCCGTTTGTTCACTGCGTGCTGTGTGTCAACGCTCCATGGCCAGGGTTGTATGCCACTGTTGGTGGCTGTGGCATTGTGCCCTATTGCTCTGTGCGATGTGTGTACATTGCTTGTAGTTGTTGACATGTACTGTGTGATGGGTGTGTGACACACTCATTGAATGTGCTCCTGTTCTGTCTCCCACCCCTAGGTCCCTACAGGCCCTCCGGTTCCATTGCCATGCCACGCATCAGGTGCCTTTCCACCCAAGGTGGCCGTTGTATTCCGTACAAATAAAACACAGGGCACAAACAGCAGTTTGTGTAAGAGGTGCATTTATTTCAAACTGTGACATGTGATTGTGTGTAAGGTGATGACAAAAGTGGTGCGTGCAGTGACAATGAGCTGTCGGTCATGGCTGCGTGATGCTCAGGGTGTACCCACTGGTTCTATGTCCATAGTCCAACACACACATGCCATCCAGATGGCTGTGTGGAGTGGGATCGTAGTCCAAGTCAATGCAGTGGGTGGTCAAGGAAGGCTGGCTGGCTGCCTCACTTGCGTCTGGAGCGTGCGAAGTCCTCCCGGGAGATCTGTTTCCACTTCGGACGGCCCCTTCCACGTTTGCGAGGGGGGTGCCTGCTTGCGACATGCTGGTGGTTGAGGTGTGCTCACTGGCTGTGGACGCAGGGGAACTGGACACTGCTGCTCGACCCTGCGCCCCGGCAGGTGGTGGCGGAGGGGAGCTGCTGTCCCTGGCTGTGACCTCACCGCCACCACCAGCTGGCCCATGAGGTCCACGAGTTGGCCCATACGGGCGTCCATGGACCTCAGCACCCCCAGCACCTCACGCGTGTCTGTAGCTGACCTGGCCCATTGTCCTTGGGCCTCTTCATAGGCCCCAAGGACTCTGGCCATTTGAGGCAGGGCATGGCTCCCAGGGGAGGCTGGCGTTTCCCTGACCCTGCTCCTCCTACCAGTCCTGCTGCCACCGGCCTGCCCACTAGCCACATTGCTCACCACGGTCCTCGCTGTGGCTCCCAGGGTGGATCCAGTCGGCCGGGCCACCACCTGCGCTGGGGCTGGTGCCAGCGAAGACGTGGTGGTGGTGGCGGCGGTGGTGCTCGGTGCGGCGATGGTGGCGGTTGCGGCAGTGGTAGTGGCCGCAATGACCGTGGGTGTGGCCGCAATGACCGTGGGTGTGGCCGCAACGACAGTGGCAGCAGGGGGCTGGGAATGTTCAGCAGCCCTGGATGATGGGTTGGTGGGTAGGAGGGGTCCTGGGGAGCGGCTGGGCCCTGCCACACCAGATGGGCCTGCTTGGTGGTCCGTGTCCGAAGAGGTGGACAGATCCTCCACATCCGTGTGTCCTCGTTGGGGGCTTGTAGGCTGGCTGTGCTGGCTGCTGTCTCCATCCCCAGCATCCAGCAGTTCGTCACCTGTGGAGAGAATGAGATTTGTTATTGTGTTGCACCTGGCGAAGTATGTATTTGTCATCTGACATTCACAGTTCGTGCAATCTCGTACATGGGTTTCCCGGAGGCGTGTGTGTGGCTGTACCATTTGTAGTTGTGTGTGCTTGGCAATGGGACTGTGTGCTGTGCACATGTGGCATGGGACGGATTGGCCATGCCGATGGGTGTGATGCTGTGCCCCTACTTATTGTGACTCTGGTGTATGCGGGCTCCTGGCCCATCCTGGGTCTGGTTTGTACTTTGCTTTTGGGGTTCAAATGGGACGCTTAGGAACGCATATGGCAACATGGGGGCCATGCCCCAGATTCGCATTTGGGAGGGAATATGCTTTTGCGGTTCAAATGGAACGCTTAGGAACGCATATGGCAACATGGGGGCCATGCCCCAGATTCGCATTTGGGAGGGAATATGCTTTTGGGGTTCAAATGGAACGCTTAGGAACGCATATGGCAACATGGGGGCCATGCCCCAGATTCGCATTTGGGAGGGAATATGCTTTTGGGGTTCAAATGGGACGCTTAGGAACGCATATGGCAACATGGGGGCCATGCCCCAGATTCGCATTTGGGAGGGAATATGCTTTTGGGGTTCAAATGGAACGCTTAGGAACGCATATGGCAACATGGGGGCCATGCCCCAGATTCGCATTTGGGAGGGAATATGCTTTTGGGGTACATGCTGTGAGCCATGGGTGCCGAACGTGACATGTGTTGTGGCAGCATGACAGTGCATGGTCTGAGGTGTGTGCATGCCTGACATGGCCTGCATATTTGCTGTCTGTTGTGCTTACTGGACATGGCATTGGACGCATCGTTATGAGTGAGTGATGGTTGTGTGCCAGCCAACGTATTGCAGTTGTCCCATCTCCTTGGTGTGCGTGCTGCCCTGTGCCATGTGCATCACTGCAGTGCTCGGGGGGGGTGTGGCCCATGTTGTGTGTTGTTGCTCACAGTGTGTCGTGCGCTTCATTGACTTCTGGCACATGGTTGGTCATGGGCATGTATCTTAGCATGACTGCTGTATGTGTGGCAGCTGTGCGGATGACATGCCTTTCATGAGACTGGGGCTGATGGATGGGATGGATGGTATGTTGTATGTGCATGGTGTGTCTGTGTGTTTGATGGGTTCAGTGGTGTTCGTGTGCATTTATGTTGTTCCGCTCTGTTGCGTCTAGTGTTGTTTGTCTTACATAGGCGTAGTTGTGGGGTGTGTGGTTGAAAGGCAGTAGGGGCTACATGGACAGGACTTCAATGGTGTTTCGGTTGTGTGTGATGAGTTGCACAGTGGCTGCCGTGTGGTACTATATTCAGTGTGGCTTGTGCATGCAGACGTGGCTCCTTGGGTGTTGCTGTGTCTGTGATGGGTCATGTGAGGTGTGAGTCTGTGGTTCATGTCCGTGTGCACATTGTTCACTTGTTCGTGACGGTGGGCGGTGCTGCGTGTTCGTCTGCTACGTGACATGTCCCATGTGTTGGTCGTGTTACGGTCCTCATGCCTCCAGTAATCCAGCCCTGTCCAGTTTCCCACCTGCAGGTTGTTCGGGCGTGCACTGTACTGGATGCCACATGGTTCTACGCGGGGGTGCTCCTTGTTGCTGGTCTGTGGGGGTGGGGGGGTGTTGTGGGTCGTGGTGGTGGCTGGACACCCACTGACACCGATTGCTGTGGACCGTGATGTCTACCTTTCGGCTGTCGTTGTGCACTGCGGTGGCTGACACGTGGCTGTGGGGTGTGGGGGATGCTCCTCCTTGCTGTGCTGTGGGACTAGGGGCCTGGTGTGTTTTGTACTTGGGCTGTCCACCCTCCCACCCACTGCACTTTGTGTTCCTGCCACTTACCTGTTACTTGTCGGTTAGTGCAGCTATGGCGGACACATGGGTGTGGTGGGTGCTCGTTGTGGCGCTTCTGGCATATTTGGGGACCTGTTGGTGGTTATGTGGCTGGCTGAGTGTACACATGTCCCCACGCATCTTACAGTTGTTCTGTTTGGGCTGTGTGTGGTGGTGTCTGTTGTATGTGTGTGTGATGTGTTGTGTATTGTGTGCTGGATATGGGGGTGTTTGTCCCTGGGAGCTGTGGCATGGTGGTAGTGCATGTGAGTACATAGCGGTGTGCTGGTATACATTAGTTTGTACTTACCAGCCTCCACTCCCCCTGCTAATCCGGCGAGGATCTCGGGATGTATGATGACTCGCACCTTCTCCTCCCACGCTTTGAAGGTCTTGAAGAGCGCGGGATTCCCTCCGCCAGTGACGGCTGCCAGCTCTCTGTTCTTGGTCTCCTTCTTCTTGACCAGGCTCTTGACGTCATTCCACCGTTTGTTTATTTCGACTCTGTTCCTGGGCAGGGTCCCGACTGCATTGACCTGGTCTACGATCCGGTTCCACATTCTGTTTCTGGTGGCTAGTGGTGTGTGCTGGACCATGTTCCCATAGATTTGTGGGTGCACCTTGATGATCTCGTCGACCATGACCGTCAGCTCAATGGGCGTGAACTTGGGCATTCTTTGTGGTGCCATGGTGTTTGTGGTGCTGGTGCGGTGTGTGTTGTGTAATGTGCAGGGGGTTTGTGGTGCCGGTGTTTGGTGGTGGTGGTGGTGGTGGTTGTGATGTGTGCGTTTCTGTGGTGTGCTGCTGTCCTTGCTGTGTCACTGTGTCCTCTCCTCTCCTCTCTAGTTTGCAATGTTGCAAGGGGTTGTGGTCTGTGGGAGTGCTGCTTTTGTACTTACCTATGTGGGTGTGTCCTCATGGTCTGTTGTTTTCAGGTGTGTTGTGTCTGGGGTTCTGGCCTTTGTAGTTTTTGTTTGTCCAGGGGGGTGTTTTCGGGATGTGTACTGTGCTTGTGTATTTGTGCGTGCCTTGCTGTGTGGACTTGTTGGCCATGTTGTGTGCGATTGTTTTTGTCAGCGGATGGTTTCTGTGCAGGGACGTGGGCGCCATGGCTTCTGCCGTGTCGATTCTCATCGGCGTTGTTTGCGCAGGCGGACGGTATATTTGTAGTTTTCCCGCGCTCATGGCGGTGCGATCGTAATCTCACGTGCGGTGTGTCGGCCGTGAGGGCGGGCGGTTTTGTGTTGTCGTGCGTGTTTCCGTCCGTGGCGGGCGGTTTGACTCCGACTCGGACGATGGCGGGCGGTATCTTGTGTGGTTTTTCCGCCGATGGCGGTTTTCGGTTTGTGTAATCGTAATGGCGTGGTCGGTGTTCAGACGGTGTGTGCGGGCGGATTTTTGCCGCTTCCATGCCTGGCGGATTCTTTTACGCCGGGTATCGTAATGGGCCCCTAAATAACATAAAAATCATTGCTTTAAAAAAATTAAACATACATTACAAAAACTAATATAAACTTTTAACACATATACTAACACTTTGAAAAAATTCGATATTATTAAAAATTCGATATTTTTTAATGCCTATATTTTGTACTTAGATATTTTGACAATCGATATTACTTACCTTAATTTCGATATTTTTAACGACTATATTATGTCCATTCGATATTATGCCCATTCTATATTTTGGATTCGATATTCTGTCCATTCGATATTTTTATTTCGATATTATGTCTATTTACCATCTTAAGAACCACTGAAATATACATCCAACAAATACACGTGTTTCTTTTAACAAACAACAATATATTTTTCAAAACATTATAGTCCAAAAGCCCTTTGAAGGCTATTTGTTGTGTATGTTTATTTGTTAATTGCGTCAACGGCGTTTTGACCCGAAAAGGTGGGCAGGTCTCATCAGGACAAGTACAATGGGGAGAGCTTCTTGTAAAGAACGCGTGACACCAGTCCCGCCATTAGGGAAGTGTAAAACGTGTCACCGTGAATCATGCAGCGGCGGCGGCCTGAGCTTTGTTTGCCATTCACGCTGACGCGAGCTGCAGCTAGAGACACGGCACCGCTGCATGCGGTCTGTGATCATCGAGATGTGTTACCAGGGGTTCAATTGCTGCCCCCCGAGTGAGTTATCATTCACGGTGATACCTTTTACACTTCCCTATCGGCAGGGCTGGTGTCATGCATTCTTCACATTCCTCCGTCCACTGAAGGCAGCATATGACTCCTCAGGCGCAAGATGTTTTAAATGACACCTACCAGTGCCACTGTTTAGTTGTGCAGTGATGCAAGTAAAGCATAGAAAAGAGACGCACAAAAACGTTTTAAGAGGCAGCTCTCTACACTTATAAAATGCAAATATTTATTTGAAGAAGAAAACAAAGCACGGATCTGCAATATAAAACTTGAGCGGTCTTTCTTTATTGGAAAATCATATTTATGTCTTTCATGTAGTGTTTTTCATGCACAGAAACATATTTTCTTTAAAAATAAGACTTAACAAGAACTACTATGCATTTACATACTTATCTATATCATAATTCAAATAATGTTTAAGGATAACATGCCCAACATGTTGATTTATGTTAGGTATCCTTCTTTCCAATATAGCTTCTGCATTCATAAATAGCTAAATACAGAAAACAATGCAACTCATCTATTAGAATGCATGCTCCTTCTAGGCGCAATGATGCACCAATCGGTCAGCAATGTAAAGTGAAAGTGAAATACTCTTGTTTAAAAGCCAAAACCACTCTATGGAAAAGTTAAAAAAGTTTAAAAAAAAGTGTTAGCAATACAGACAACTCGGCTGATAAGCAAGATCTAAAAAGAGCTGCAAGCTGTAAAGAGAGTGTTTGCCATCTTGCATGTATTATAGTTTTACTGGTTCATTCATCAGCCCTTTGGAAGATGGATGATATAAATTTGCAGAAGGATTTTTACAAACTGGTGTCTAGTCAGTTTTAGTGGTGAATGGCTGAAAATAGGAGAGGAGGAATAGAGAAATAAGCACAGAATGGACAGGGGAGCACATGGTGGATGAGAACCCACAGATATGATTAATGTTCAGAGTAAGGGGGGCTGAAGAGTCTTGGAAGGGTGCAGAGTGCTCAGTGGAAAAAGTGACACAATGAATGAGATTGACCGAGGGAGTTGGGAGAGGCTGTCTCTATGGGATGTGGACAAATGAGGTGGGACTGGAGTGGGACATCTGTGGTCAACACCTAAGTGGATCTCTGGGACAGCTAGCTAAGATGTGCCTAGACATGCAGCAGAAGGACACAGACTTTGTTACTGTGGGGGGTCTTGGGCAAGTGGAGGACAAGAGAGGGCTCACGTTTGCTGACACCTGAAAAATCCATCCTCTTTCAGCTGGTGGTTTATGGCATCCGGAGGGCTGTGGAATAAACTCTTTAGGCATAAGCTGATCTGGGCTGATCTCAGACCAGGGACTAAATGACTCAGGTGACACCCAGGATAAAACACTGGGGGGTGGCTAGGTATATTCCACCAACATGGAGACCAGAGCTCCACTTAGTTGGAGTGTAGCCTCGACAACAAATGTGTTCATCAGTTTTTGCCACACTTCCAAGGTCCTCTTCATCTTCCTGGGGCCAGTGAGGCTAAGAACATAATCTAAGCATGATCCCCTTCTCCCTGACCTGTAAGAGGTGCTCCTCTTGGTGAAGAGAGGGTCTCCTGCAGGGAAGCCCCCTCCCCTTACCATAAGATGTGGCCTCTCTTCAGCCAGTGTGATGCAGTATGAGTTGTCAGAGGCCAGAAGTGACGAGACACCAAAAAGCATCATCGCCACTCCTCCGGCATCACTACAGTCCTCTCAGTCTATGATGCCGGGCGGAGAGGTTCAGAGCTGGTGAGACGAAAGACCCATTGATCAGATTTACTTTCATTTATTGTATTCGGCGATTATTTGGACATCATTGTATGGCTCCATCTATGAAAGCTCCAGTCCTGAAGACCCTAATTGACAGCGATGAGGAACAAGCATTGAATAATGAGGAATACATTGAATAGTGGATGGATATATATGGGAGAAGAGGGGTGATTCAAAGTAAAATGAAAGCTAAGGTAGGGAACGAGGAGCAACAAATCTCTTGGAAGGTGGGAGGCGTTGTTTGCAGTTGAGATACATGTGGGAGAGGTGAATCACAATAAAGGAAATATGAGAAACATGTTGGGAAGAGAGAGCACACTGATTAGAGTCACACTTAGAAAAGAAAGATACCTTCGGGGATCATTAGAGACGTATCACTGGGAAGATGGGAAAATGATGAAGGTAAATATTAGAGATATTGAGGTATGATTGGAGGTACTGCTCAGAGTTACATTACAGGGAACATGGAGGGACATTAGAGTAACGTAACCATCATATTAGAGAACATGAGATAAATAACAAAGGAATGTGAGATCAAAATTGGCGAAGGATAAAAGTAAAATTGAGTGAACGACAAGAGAACCATTAGGGAAAGATGATGTGTGCCAAAAGGGATCATGAGCGACACATAGGGGCACATAAAAGAACTATTACGTATAGTGAAGATCGCATTGGGAGAATATGAGAGACATGGGAAGGGTGATATACAAGATATACAGATGTGGGCTGGTGCGACACATATTGAGGAAGATGGGAGAGAGATGCATTGGAATTGAGACACCTCAGCACACTCTGTTACCTAGTCTTTTATATTGTATTGATGTCAGCTCTTTAGTTGATATGCTGAGCTAGGAAGGCCATACATAGAATCTTACGTGAATTTTGGTTGTCACATTGAAGCCCACTACCAATGTGCTGTAAGTATCCTTTGCTTAACTTGATCCCTAGCAACAACACCTACATCTTTCATATATCTGTACAGGATGCCTGAAGCCACCTGCGTGTATTAGCCTTATCAAAATGTGCCAAAAATGTGCTTAAAAAAGGCATGATTTGGCTCAAGAATAATTATAATATTCAATAATAATTAACTTACCACAGCCCTTCTTAAAAGTTGTGTTTCTCAGTACACAACCATGATAGTCAAAGGCCCACTAATAGCACAGCAGGTTCAAATAGAATTTAGTATAAACAAGCATTGGCACAGCCAGTTAGTCTCACTTTGGGACATCTTGGCTTTGGCAATGCCTGTTGGCGATGCTCTAAAGTGTTGGGCCTTTTTCTGATGCTGTGCAGAATTGTCAGAAAAAAAGTAATTAAAAAAAGGCCCAAGGCTATAACACGTCCACTCATGGCATGCATGTGTGATGATGTATGCTTGTGCGTGCATCAGAACGCATGTGCGCAAAAGCAGAATGGCGTGTGCACCATTTGCTTTATTTTTTTATTTACTGATCCAACATCGCAGATGTTATCAGGATTGGTAAATAAAAAAATTAAGATTTTTCAATTGCAAAATTTAAAAAAGGACCACTTGGGTGGAATAGGAGAAGTGAATGTTATGAGCGGGTGGGAGGAAGGAGAGGTAAAGCATCACATGAGGGAGAGAGCAACACAGGGGCCGGGGAGAAGCACACATGGAGAAAAGTAAAGAGTGCAGGGGTGCAGGATAAAGAACACACAGCATCAGGGCAGGGGAGAAGCACACTACAGAGTAAGAAGCACACGTAAGTGACAGCAACATAGGGCACAGGGGAATTCACACAAAGGTGAGAACAATACAGAGCACAAGGAGGTTGGGGGAGAAGTATAGGAGAGAGAAACATGGATCACTAGGGGCTGGCCATTTGAGAGGAGCACATGGAAGGAGAAAGAAAGAGTTGGAAAATATATGCGCTTTCATGAAGTGTTAAACCAAAAAGAAAAACAAGGATCCCTAAAAGGGAGCAGTGGAAGGATAGGGGCAGGCAAATCAGAGAGATGGTAAAGAGGCTATGCCCCAGGGAAGGAACAAACACAAGATGGACAAGCTGGAACAAGGAAAGTTTTTGAATAAGAAGCAAGCAAATGAGATTGACAGTAGAGCCAACTAATGGTAGGCAATGGGCGGGTGTAAGCCCCTGTAAGTTCTTGGTAAACCCACAATAGGTCATTTGAAACCGGACCACTTGTGCTATTGGGTAAGTTCGACCTATGATGGCACATAAGTACTTTGAAAATAAAAGTTGCTAAGGTGAATGAGGCTTCTGTAATGGCTTTAAGAGACAGTTATCTCTTCAAAATTCCCTCATGAATTAGTTTGCAGAGTAAAAATAGGCTTTATACAGTTCTTACATTTATCTATTTTAAATGTATTTTAAATCCTTGCTCTGCTGTAATTCGCTGTACTGGAATCTGGTTTGTTTTTTTAAACTTTATTTGTCATTTTTCATAAATGATGCACAAACAAAAGCAACAGAAAGATACAGAAAAAGAAACATTCCAGTCATTAATACAGGATACATACATTACAATTATGTGCAACAGGCGTCCTTTACAATGCGTAGAACTGGTATCTGTTTTTACTGTGTACTGAGCGCACAGGCTAGGACTTGTGCACAGCGTTACAACTTTATAGATCACTTCATATACAGCAGAAGCTAAGACTGGTCTCCAGAAATGTCTCTCATCTCTCCTTGGCACCAATGAGCACATATTCAAGGTTACGGTTTTGCTGTATGTGACCTTAGAAATCTCTGAGGTGCATATTCACTGTCAGAAGAGAGGAGAGGTCTCACCGGGAGGTACCACCCATGGCTTTGTTTAACCCCAGCAACCCAATCCAGGTGCATGGCACTTTCTGTATGTGCTGAGCTGCACTTCTCCGCTGTCTGTGCATGCCTCTCTTACTTCCAGGGTTAGATTAAGGTCACAATTTGGCTCAGGCACTGCCAAATAGAGTGGCCCACATTCAGGGAGCGTGCCCTTTCATGAAACACCATTTGGCTACTCTCAGAGGTCTAATTTTTAGAGAAACGTTTGGCAAATTAAGCATTTTAAAGCTTATAGAGCCACTAGGAGCAGTGCAGTTCTGAAAACTGAATACTTACTTGCAGTCTTAACGCCCTGCACAGTGTAGTTAGATACTCTTTCCCAACCAACCATGTCTTTCACTCTGATCAGCACATAAATCAGAAATCTAGTACAAAATCAAGGGGAAACGGTTAGACTGGAATCTCAGGGAATAGAACTTGTGATAAGAATAAGAGAAAGAGCAGCTCTGAAACTCTTCCTTGGAGAATAGAACCTCTAATGACAAACAGTGAAGAAATACATTTTGCATATCAGCCATAAAAATATTTTGCAAAACACTCGAAAGAAATGAAATCTAGCTCCCTCACAAATTTTGCACTTTTTCCTGAATGTAAATACCTTTTGCTCCAAGACAGAACTGTGCTAGTTCTTCTATGATCCACTTGGTTGGGCCTCTGAGAATCAGACCTGTAATAATACAGAGAGAGAAGAAACATGTATAAGTGAAAAACAGATACAATCTATCATTTTATCTGCAGGTATAGTTTATATAGGTTGCAAAGGCTCTCTAATTCCAGCAAATGATTCCTTACTACTGATTTATGAAAAGGAAGAGAACCTGTAATATAAAAGAAGAGAAATTACACCTACACCAAATAAGCGTACTAAATTCACAGATATATACAATTATGCCCGCTCACAATGATTGGTCATTTACCTAAAAGCATGCAGATTTTGCCTAACATAGTTGCTGGATAACTTCCATAGGGCTATAGTGGATTTGAAATTCTTAGCATCCTTTACTTTCCTTGGTCAATAGAGGAGACATTGAGGAAAACAAAACCTGCAGGGACCCAAATAATAAATATTTGATTAGGGACCACAAAAATATACGGTAAAAATAAAAAAGCAAGTAATCTATATCTATCACAATGTGTAGTCTTTTACGTGGATGTACACATGCTTGTCCAAGGGTTTCACTGACCTCGGTCTGCAAGGCTAGATTGTCTCAGCACCAGCGGCTCCCCCTTTCATATAAATAGTGCCCTTGTCCAGCTTCACTGTGGAGGACTTCAGAAAACAGAACTTCAACAATATAGAAAGAACATAAATAATATCTAAATGTCGCCTGCAGAAAGTACCCTTACAAAACCTCCAAAACATATCATATAGCTCAATCACAACACCTGATCTTTTCCTGAAAGTATGCATCTTTTCCCCAAAGTATTTCACAGGATTATCCCTGAGGGGCTAGAGTGCATTAAAAATTTCTGTGGATGTTTGTCAGGTCCTGATTCATATGGGATAGAGGAGTGGACTAGTCGTGAAAAGAACCTGTAGAAAGAAGATAACACTTGATTAGGACCTACCAAAGAATACTCCCAAAAAAAAAAAAGTTAACTCTAGCCTGCAAAATTTGTTATCATTTACCTGAATGTATGTATCTGTTGCCTAAAGTCCTCACTAGGCTATCTACAAAGGACTAGAGTGAATAGGATGAGTTACTTACCTGTAATCCTAGTTCTCTTCCAGGGGTATACTCATCAAAGTCATAAGCACTGAATAGTCCCGCCCACGTGCGGGGACCCCGGAGCAATAGCCAATAATATGCATATATCTACATATATATATATACATAAATACCCATATATATAGATAATATGCATATATATATATACATATGCAGCCTGAAAACATGTTACTAGGCTCAAAAAACTGCCGCCATTGCATTGTAAATCTTTTACATTTGAAAAAATAAAGACATATAAGTCAAAATATACTTATGATACATATAAAGAAAACTGCTTTGAGTTTGCTTTGAAACACACAACCTTTATTTTCAAAGGTAAAAAGGTAAGATCATAGAGGCAGATTAGCCTAGAAAGGCTGCATAGAAAACAATTGGAAAATTGGCGCCGTGCCTTTAAGACCCCCAGGAACCCCCAGGCTCCCATCATGCACCACAGGTGACAGTTAGGTCAGTTCTTTTGGACGGCGTATAACAGTGTAATCACAGTATGGGTAACAGGTACATATATATGACCATGGTATTCGTCCGGGGAGGAGGGAGGGTTGCTTATGACTTTGATGAGTATACCCCTGGAAGAGAACTAGGATTACAGGTAAGTAACTTATCCTTCTCTTCCAGGGGATACTCATCAATAGTCATAAGCACTGAATAGAGTAGCAAGCCCATCCCCGTACCCTGCAGACGAATACCAGCATATCAAAACCATTTTACCAAAACATATATTACCCAAACAAATTTCTCAAGGATGCTTGACCAAACTGAGCATCCGCTTGAGTGTCAGAATCAAGGCAGTAATGGCGTGCGAAAGTATGGACCGAACGCCATGTGGCTGCTTTACAAATTTCTTGAATAGGTACATTCCTAAGCATCGCTATCGTAGCAGCTTTGCCTCTTGTAGAATGCGCTCTCGGCTTGCCCGGGAGCTGCTTATGTGCCAGTTGATAAGATAACGTGATACATGACACTATCCATCTAGAAATGGACCTTTTAGAGGCAGGGAAACCAGTGTTCAACGGACCATAATTCACAAACAGTTGGTCAGACTTTCGTACACTTTTTGTTTTATCAAGATAGAATTTTAACACTCTTTTTAGATCTAGAGAGTGTAGAGCTCTCTCAGCCGGAGTGACAGGGTTTGCAAAGAAAGTAGGAAGAGTAACTGACTGGTTGATGTGAAAATCCGAGATCACCTTAGGAAGGAACCTCGGGTAAGTACGTAACACCACTCTATTCGCGTGAAAAACGAGATAAGGCTCTGTAGAGCATAAGGCTTGTATCTCGCTTACCCTGCGGGCAGATGTGATTGCCACGAGAAAAGCAGTCTTCCACGAAAGATGCTGAAGGGAAGCTTTGTGAATGGGTTCAAATGGGGGACCCATTAGTTTAGAGAGGACCACATTAAGCTCCCAGGGAGGAGATGGAGACCTAACGGGTGGATAGACCTTTTTTAGACCCTCCAGGAAATCCTTAACAACTGGCATTTGAAAGAAAGAAATCTGAGTGGGAGACTTTCTATATGCTGTTATCGCTGCCAGGTGAACCTTTATGGAGGAGTATTGCAAACCTGCTTTGGCCAAATACAATAAGTATGGTAACAGTACCTGTTCCTGACCTCGAATAGGGTCAAGCCCTCAGCAGTACACCACATGTAAAAACGCTTCCACTTAAAAGCGTAAGACTTCCTCGTAGAAGGTCTCCTAGCCTCCTTCAAGATCTGCATGCAGTCTTGAGAGAGACCTAAATGTCCATATTGGATGAACTCAGGAGCCATGCTGCTAACCTCAGGGATGGCAGGTCGGGATGGAACACCTTGCCGCCCGCTTTGGTCAGCAGATCCGGATGACATAGCAACCTCCTGTGTGGTACTTTGGACAGATGAAGAAGGTCCGGGTACCACCACTGGCGAGGCCACTCTGGAGCAACCAGGATCATCTCTGTCTTGGAATTGTACAGTTTCCTGATCACCATGGGAATGAGGGGAATTGGTGGAAAGGCGTAGAGTAATGTCTCTGACCAGTCTATTAACAGAGCATTCCCCTTGGATCCTGGTTGCGGGTACCTGGAGGCGAAGACGCGGCATTTTGCGTTTTCTGCGTCCGCGAAGAGATCGATGTATGGTGTTCCCCAGTGGTGGAAGATGTCTTGCACCACTTCTTGTTTTAGCACCCAGTCGTGTGCTTCTGCGAAATGCCTGCTTAGGCTGTCTGCTTGGATGTTGAGGACGCCTGGTAAGTGAATTGCGGAGATTTTCATGTCTCGTGCCAGAAGCCACTTCCAAATCGCCTGTGCTTCCAGCGACAGGGGTCTGGACCTGGTGCCCCCCTGCTTGTTCAGGTAGTACATCGTTGTTGTATTGTCCGTCTGAACAAGCAGAGCAGTCGATTTGATGGAAGGAGAAAACGCCTTGAGAGCCAGATGCACCGCTCTGAGTTCCAGCATGTTTATGTGGTATAGCTGCTCTTTCTCTGACCACATTCCTTGGATCTGTAGTGGCCCCATATGAGCGCCCCATCCCTGAAGGGACGCATCCGTCACCAGAGTCTGCTTGGGCAGTTCCTGTTGAAAGGGGACTCCTACGATGAGATGAGTCTGTCGCATCTACCATCTGATGGAGAGCCGGACAGACAGAGGTAGAGTTAAAGTGTCCTCCCATCGATTGGAGATTTGGGACCACTGATCCTCTAGAGTCTGCTGTAGAGGTCTCACGTGAAGTCTGGCGTTTGGAACTAGAAAAATGCACGAGGCCATCGAACCCAGCAGAGATGAGATCTGCCTGGCCGTGGGCTGAGGTATCTTCAGGAGAGTTTGACACTTGTGGAGAATGGATGATAGTCTCTCCTCCGAAGGATACGCTCTTGCGTTTACTGTGTCCAAAGTTGCGCCCAGGTAATGTATCCTCTGTTTTGGATTGAGGATGGATTTTTTTAAATCTACGTGTAGACCGAGTTGATGTAGTTGTTGAATGCAGTACGCGAGGTGCTGCTGTAGAAGAGTTGGAGACGCACTCTTGAGAAGCCAGTCGTCTAGGTAAGGGTAGATGAAAATCTGCTTCTTCCTCAAGAAAGCAGCTACTACTGCCATGCACTTTGAGAATGTGCGAGGAGCCGACTTCAGACCGAAGGGCAGGACAGTGAACTGGAAGTGGTCTGACTGGATGCGAAACCTTAGAAACTTTCGATGCTTTGGAGAGATTGGGATGTGGAAATAGGCATCCTGAAGATCTATGGAACACATCCAGTCCCCTTGATGTAGATGCGGGATTATTTGATGTAATGCCAGCATTTTGTACCTCTCTCTCAGAATGAACTTGTTGAGAAGCCTGAGATCTAGTATAGGCCTGAACTCCTTTTTTGGACCTTTCTTTGGGACCAAAAAATATCGGGAGTAGATTCCCTGTCGACGTTGATGCCATGGGACCTCCTTGATGGCCTCCTTTAGGAGTAGAGCGGACACCTCGTCTCTCAGAAGATTTATGCGATGGATGACAGTCTTTTGAGGAGGAATTGAAGGTGGAGGGGACTTGAACCTGATGGAATACCCATTCCTTACAATATTTAGCACCCACTTGTCTAGTGTGATTTTGGTCCACTCTTCCAGGTAGAAACGGACACTTCCCCCCACCGGAGTGGGTAACGGAGTTAGGGGAAGCAAGCACTCACTGCGTCTGTTGTTGCTTGGCAGCAGGTGAGGACTGTCTGGAGTTCCCTCCTCGTCCTCTACCAGGACGACGCTGGTAGGATTGTGATCTTCCTTGATTTTGCTGGGAGGACCACTGAGGGGTTTGAACCCTCTGCTGGTATTGGCGCCGATCGTAAGGGCGGTAGCGTCGCCTGAAGTCCTTCTTCTTCTCGAGCCCAACCGCCTTCACTGTATCCAGTTCGGTCTTCATCCTGGACATTTCGTCATCAGCATGAGAGCCGAAGAGTGATGTGCCATTGAAGGGGAGATTGAGAATACGATGTTGCGCCTCTGGCTTCAAACCCGTCAATCTCAGCCAGGCAGAGTGACGGGCACAAATCCCATGTGCATAACCATGGGCAGCGAGATCAGAGGCATCAGCCGCTGCACTGATGACTTGATTGGCCACCAAACCACCTTCATGCAGGATTTCCAGGAAATCTTGCTTGTCTTCTTTTGGGAGCTTCTCAGTGAAGCGTGAAAGAGAGTCCCACAAAGAGCGGTCATACCGACCCAGTAAGGCCGAGGCGCTGGCTACCTTCATGTAAGAGGCTGAGGTAGTGCACATTCTCTTGCCGACAGAATCCATGGCCTTACTGTCTCTATCTGGGGGTACCGCAGACGATGCTGCCCCCGTCTGATTCTTCCGTGCCGCTGAAACAATAACTGAGTCCGGTGGAGGGTAAGCCCTCAGAAAGAAGGGGTCCTTCTCAGGAGCCTTATACTTTTTAGTGATCCGAGATGGGGCCGCCCCCACCGATGCTGGAGTAAGGAATTTTTGCAGAGCAGGCTCTAGCAGGCCAGGCACTAGGGGAATCAATGGTCTAGAGGAAGACCTTTGGTGTAGTGTTTCAAAGATGACTGAAGTCTTGGTGGTGGAAACAGGCATTTCAATCTGAAGCTTCGCAGCCCCTCGACAGAGAACCTCATTGAAGGTCAGGATATCATCAATGGGCGATATTCTACTCGGAGGAGAGGAAGAAAGAGTAGGAGAGTAATCAGCCTTGGAGTCTGAAGACCATGAAGAAGATCTATGGCTTCGTCTTCTAGGAGAACGGTGTCGAGATCTGGATGCCCGACTCCTAGGAGAACGTGATGAGCGCCTTCTGAAAGATGGGGACCTTTGTGGAGTGGCATGTCGCTCATGTCTTTCAGATGAGTGTACTGACTGAATTATAGGCGATCTGGATCTTGTAGAGGAACGTGGCAATCCTGTAACCCTGCAGATCTTCCACTCCCTTATTTCCCCTAGCCATCTCGGGGAGATATTAGTTGGAGACGGTACTGGTGAGTGTTCAGGAGTGACTTGCACTATCTGAAATCCTGGGGAGGAAGAGGCACTCCTTGACGTCACCACCTGGGCGTCCCGCGTCGAGCGGTCTCCCGACGTCACCCTAGGTCTCTTTGCAGGAGGAGATCCGTGATTGGAATGTGATCTCCTCGACGTCGACCTCCTCGACGTCGACCTAGATCGCGATCTTCTTGACCTAGATCCAGAGGGTGTTTTTCGAGATCTCGACGTCGATCTCCTCGACGTCGACCTCCTTGGCGACGGATGCGTCGACGTCATGCATCTCGACGGCGACTGCCTGTGACTCACCGGCATCGAAGCCCTCGGTGTTCGGCTCGACCTCGATGCAATTCTACCTCTCGACGTCGGTAATGATCTCGACGTCGCCACTGTCCCTCTCGGTGGCGGGCTTCCACGTTGATGTGTCGACGTCGAGCCCCGGCCTCTTGACGTCGTAGGCGAGCCAGACTTGGACCGCCTACGCGTTGGTGTCGACTTCGTCTTATGGGTCTTCTCACCTGAAGTCAGATGTTTCGACGGCGAAGGACGTCTCGACGTCGATTTCGACGCCGACTCGGAGCACAAAGGTATTTTGGATGTCGATCTGTCCCTCGACAACGTATGAGACTGATGTCTCCTTTTCTCACCTTTCTCTTTGCGCTCCAACCTTGGTTGAGAGGAGGGCTTCCTTGAGGGATGTTCTTCTCGCCCACTTGCTTCTTTTCTTCTCTCCTGCATGGAGGGCAGCTTAATCTTCTCCCTTTTCCTAAGGGTTCTTTTTGAAAACTTGCTGCAGTGGTAACACTGGTCTGGCTTGTGAGTTGAAGGTAGACAAGCAATACAGACCGAGTGAGGGTCTGACTTAGCCATCTTTTTCCACAGGCCGGGCACTTATTAAATAAGGCTGGCATTATGACAGGAAAAAATAGCCAAAAGTCAGAAAAATAGTAGTATTAGTAAGTTAAGTACTAGAGACGTCGAGTGAAACTAAAAAGTTCACTTGAAACCAGAAAAAAGTGATAAAAAATCACTAACTGGCGAGCTCAATGCTCCAGGATCCTCACAGAAGGAGCCGGAAAAAGAACTGACCTAACTGTCATCTGTGGTGCATGATGGGAGCCTGGGGGTTCCCGGGGGTCTTAAAGGCACGGCGCCAATTTTCCAATTGTTTTCTATGCAGCCTTTCTAGGCTAATCTGCCTCTATGATCTTACCATTTTACCTTTGAAAATAAAGGTTGTGTGTTTCAAAGCAAACTCAAAGCAGTTTTCTTTATATGTATCATAAGTATATTATGACTTATATGTCTTTATTTTTTCAAATGTAAAAGATTTACAATGCAATGGCGGCAGTTTTTTGAGCCTAGTAACATGTTTTCAGATGCATATGTATATATATATGCATATTATCTATATATATGGGTATTTATGTATATATATATGTAGATATATGCATATTATTGGCTATTGCTCCGGGGTCCCCGCACGTGGGTGGGACTATTCAGTGCTTATGACTATTGATGAGTATCCCCTGGAAGAGAACTCATCATTATCTTCAACATTCATGTAGATAATTCTCCTGTTCAAATTCATTACAGAGATACTAGAGAAAATAACCAGTACCAACAGAAAAAATAAAAAATAAAAACAAAATCATGATACTCATAATATAAGCAGTCTCTTACCTAAAAATGGGCAGCTTCTGCCCAGACATTTCTGTGGGTGTTTCCAGAGGATTGAGTGATGCTTGGTAAAAAGAGCAGCTTTGAAATCATTGTGGCTTCTCTTATCAATTATTCTTGTAAATCTTCTTTCGAATTCACAAACAAGGAAAAGGCAGTCTGGGGTATAAAGAATGCTGAAAAAATGTTTCCGTACAATTTAGTAGTACATTTGTTCCACAGCCAGCAGTTGAAGTCCATATACAGAAAAACAAAGTTTTGTTCACTTCTGTTTCTGCCTTCAAGTCTGGGCTGTGGAGAAATTGAAAATGACTCAATCAAGAGTTCTTGCAGCAATGCAGTTTTTGTTTTGCAACTAAGTCTATAATGTCATCATTTTTCAACTGAGAAAGCACATTCCTTTCAACTGATATGAGCATAAAGGCTTCAAGGTTTTCCTGACCAATTTGGTTTCTTAGGCGGATTTTGATGCACTTCAGTTTAGAAAAACTTCTCTCACAGGCTACTTGTGTAGAGGATAAGGTCAAGATATATTTGTATGCCAAATACAAATGCTGGTAGGCACTGCTGAAAAGAAGGTACTTTTTCAAGATAGAGTAACAACACATAGAAGTCACGGCACATATTGCACTTTGTAGGCCCAGCCTTAGGTTCTTGGTCAAATTCTTCTACTTGCAGTTATAGGTCTTCATTAGTCTGGTCTTTTTCTGCATACTCTTCAGGTAGTGTCCTTTTTAAATTACCACATTTAGTAGCAAAATCTTGAAGTTCTTTCTGCAAAGTCTGCACTGTTATGGAGCTATGTATGTTCTGCAGCAAGGAGAAAAGTTTCACTAGAGCATTACCTGGGAGACTGATTGAAGTTCTTTAGGTCCAGGCAGCTATATCTGCTGCCAAAGTTTTTTTTTTTTTAAAGTTCTGTTTATTGGCATTTTACACTTTTACAAATTACAGCAGTGTGTCATGAAGTAACAAATTTAAAGCACAAAATAAACTTATTGTCAGTGGGTAACACTCTAGTTTGTTCATGTCTGATTATTACCATTGATCCACACAGTTGCTATTCTCAGGAGATCTCCCCTTGCTTTTATGAAGGGGGGCATATAAGCAATACAATGAAAAAGATAATGTGACATTCAAGCAAAAGTGAAGTGCCAATCTTCTAATAAACAGTGTGAAAACATAGAGAAACAAAAACACAAGGAAACAGGGAAACATGCACAGAGAAGGGACCTAATCAACATCACGCCACCCACCTCTAATACATGTGGGTAGCGACGGTCTGTTATCAGGGAGATAGGCGGGGTTGGGTGAGGGCCGGACCCTCATCTCCGGGCAGTTTCCTACCGGCGTCAGAACATTTGCCCCCTCCAATTCAGACCATACCATCTGTCCCTCCTGTTGGGTGAGGGGATCTGTACTCTTCCATTTGCTACATCTAGGCAGAATACCAAAGCTAGGGTTCTATGTGTGCTCCTCAACTTGTCTCTCAGCTACCTCATCACCTCGGTCCCCCTGTGCGCCAGCCTCCTCCTCTCCAGGCGAGTCATCACTCACCTCCGGGTCTTCTCCGGGGCCATTCTCCGGGTGCTCCCACGCTACCAACACCTCAGTCCATAGATCTGCTATAAGGCGGATCCTCACCCCTCTAGCCTCTTGCCTGACCAGTGCCCTTTCTTCAACTCTTGCCCACTGGGTCACATCTGGCCTCCAAGCTTAGCCCCTCAGTCCAATTGCCGATTTCCAGGTCATAGCTATGCACCTTCTGGCTAACACTAGGGCTAGGTCCATAAACCTTGTGCCATCTTTTCTGTACTCAGCCTCGAGAATAGCCCCAAAATACAAGCCTCCAAGGAACGGGGGGAACGCCCAAGCGTGGAGTCTAGGCCAGAGAGCACCTCCTCCCAATAGGGTTGCAGTAGGGGGCAACACCACACCATATGAGCAAAGTCAGCATCCAAGTGTCCGCATCTAGGGCAGGGGCGAGATTCACCTCCATAAACCACCTGGATTCTATGTGGTGTCATGTATGTCATGTGTACATAATTGAATTGGGGGTATTTCAACCTTGTGCTCCTAGAAATATTTTTGGGGGAGGCTAATATTCTCTGCCACTCTGGGTCTGAAAGCTCTCGCTGCAGGATCCTTTCCCATCTATCCTGCAAAGTAATTAAGGGGCTGCAGACCATAGCTGAGAGAGATCGATAAAACAAGGTCACCAGGTGGCTAGCTGTGCCCAGCTGTGCCCATTGAGACCAATAACTGCAGGACGGTGTCGGTCGCGGGTTCCTCCCGCTCTCCGGCCCACAGGTCAGAGCTTCATATGTAAGAAACTGTCCCGAAGGCAAATTATAATGCTCCAACAGGTCCTCCAATGGTAGTAAGTTGCCCTGCTGATAGCAGTCCCTGACCGTTACCAAACAGTAAAATATGACAGGGGTTCACCATGAGGAAGCCCCACCAAGGGCAACGCCGGTGCATACAATGACATTCCTGAGGTTTTTAGGACGCATCTGCGCCAACATTTCAACACCGCAGACAACAGTTCCACTGGACGTTGGATAGCCACTGATGAGCAATACAGTTTTGCCAATAGAGTTTCCATGTGTGCCGACTGCCCAGTTATTGCCAGCTCGCCCTGATTAGCCCAATCCAGCCACAGCGTGATCCATTGGAGTTGGAAAGCCAAGAAATAAAGTTCGAAGTCTTGGACACCTAAACCTCCCTCTTTAGGAGGGCGCCGAAGGACAGGTAAAGACACCGTTTGCCAGCTCGCATCCCATATTAGGTCACGTAACAAGGTGTCCAGTTGCTTAAACCACGAAACCGGCATTCCCACCAGCAAATTTGTGGAAAATATAGGAGCCTCAGGAGCATAACCATTTTAGAGACTGATATCCGAGCCTCAATGGGCAGCTTAAGTGAGCGCCAGAAGGAAACACAAGACCTCAGGGAACGGAGAGCCCTCCCCAAATTGCCCTCTTGGAGGTCCTCCAATGTATGAAAAATCTGAATCCACAGATAACGAAAAGAGGTAGGTGGCCACATCAGGTCCGAAGGAAGACATGACGGCTGCACCGCCCAGGAGAAACAGGGAATATGTGGGTCTTGTTCTTATTAACCTGAAGGCAGTACACCACTTCAAAATCCTACAGGAGCTCTAAAGCTCCAGCAACGCCTGAGGTACCATTTCTCAAGTAAAGGATTATATCATCCGCAAAGAGGGAGATATGTTCTCGTACCACGGCCATCACACCGTTGCCCTGACCCTCTTTTCTAAAAAGTTCTGCAAGAGGCTCAATAGCTAGGGCAAACAGCAATGGGGACAGCGGGCATCACTCCCTCGTAAACCTGCATACCCGGTATTGTGGGGAGAGCGTGGCGCCAGCCTTGACCTTGGCCGTCGGGGCAGTGTATGGCAATTTGACCCACTTAAACCAATTCTCTCCTAGGCCCATCTGTGTCCTTACCTCAAATAGAAAATCCCATCACACTGTGGTCCACAACAAAGGTCAAGGTCCACTGACATAAGTACTGCGTCCTGATTCGCAAGGACCTCGGGATGATATATCACATGATAAAGCCGCCTAATATTTTGGGAGGTATTGTGGATGGGGATAAAGCCACTCTGGTCTTCCTGAACCAATGCCTGCAGGTGTGAGAGTAGTCAGAGGGCCAACACCTTGCTAAGGATCTTGAAGTCTAGGTTCAGCATGGAGAGGCGGCGGAACTCGGTGACTTGGGCTCCCTGTGATTTAGTCTTGGGCAGGGGGACAACAACTGCATCACTAGTCGATTCTGGGAGAGTGCCGAGCTGCCAAGAGTCTACATATAACTTTCCCCCGCATAGGCTGTATAGAACTCAGTCAGAAGGCCATCGGGGCCTGGCGTTTTGCCCCTCGCCATCCCCTTGATAGCCGCTCGGATCTCTTGGACAGTTATGGGGCCCCCCAAATCCTTGTAGTGCTCTTCAGGTAATCTATTCAGTGATACAGTTGCTAAAACGGCAGACCAAACCTCCATCGAGAGAGGCACAGGGGTAGCATACAAACCTTCATAATAATTGCAGAACTCCATATTAATGGAGGCGGGTGAGTACAAGGGCTGACCATCTCCTTGCTGACTGTGTGTGATGGGGGCCCCGAGATTCCAGTGTGATGAGCCACGCCAATAGTCGGCCCGACTTCCCCTCCTCATCATGTGCCCTATTAATATACTGTTTATAATCATGGTTGTGTAGCCCATCCAGGGTAGCATTGTACTGTTCTCACATCTCCTGGATCTCGTCCAGTGCTTCTGGCCGGGTACTAAGGGCATTATCCAGGGTGTGCACTTTATCGTCCAGAATCTGGAGTTCCTTATTCAATTCCTTCTGGGTACCGACTGTCTGAACAATACAATGGCCCCGTATCACGACCATAAAGGCCTCCCATTCCACTATACTTGAGCATGCGGAACCCTGGTGATGAGTGAAGTAGTCTGAGATCGCCCCCACCAAGGAATTACGATATCATGCGTCTTCCAGAGAGGCCGGGTTGAGCCATCATGTAGGGACAGGTGGGCGCTCCCCTACCGCTTTAAACCTCAGTAAAATAGGGCTGTGATCAGACAAGGTGCGTCCTAAATATTCAGAATGGACAATATTTTGGGTAAGTGTTTGGGAACACACAAAGCAATCTATCCGGGTGTGTAGGCTATGGATGTGAGAGAAATACGAAAAGTCACTCTCTTCCCTGTGCTGGGTCCTCAGATATCTACCATCCCCTAGTGTCCCACCCAGTCTCGCAGTCCCTCTGCCAGCTTGCTTGCCGTCACCCATACCAGCGGGAGAATCAAGCAGTCCAGTTGTACATCCAGTACACAGTTAAAATCACCACCTAGCAGTAGGCTATCGATTGGTAGGCCAGCCATGTGGGTGGAAAGGGAGTGAAGGAAGGAAATTTGATCTAGTTTCAGAGCATAGATGCTCCCCAGTGTAATTTCCTTCCCAAACTATCTGCCCTCCAGGAAGACATATCTACCTTCCCTGTATATAATTGAGCGGGCGTGCTCAAATGGGGTCCCCGCCCTATTCCATATCAAGGTCCCCCTGGCATAGGCCGAGTAGGAAGTGGCATAGAGCCGGCCCCACTATCTACGTTTCAATTGGTCAATCTAAGCCCCAACCAGGTGTATCTCCTGGAGCATGGCCACCTGTACTCACCTTGGCCTGAGGTACGTATGGATACTATGACTCTTGGAGGCCGATCCCATCCCTCTGATATTCCGTGACATAAATGTCAATGCCTGTCGGAGGTCAGCTATGTAAAATCACAGAGTACCATACCTTCCATTGACCCTCAGGGTTCCCCCTCCTGCGCCCCCTCAGTCCGTAGCAGATTGTGTGGTCTCTGTGCAAGCAAGAAGAAAAGAGAAAAAAGAAGGGCATGAACAATCCCCAACAATAACTCCCCCACCCAAGGGCAGCTCAGCAACGGCTGGCCGTCCAAACTGATTAATTCGAACATACTCTAAATGAATACCTTCCCCTGTCAGCCTACAAGGGCCTCTCTTTGAGGTGCGGGCCAAGATTGGTGCGCCAGATCCATGCAGTACTGGCCTAACACATGTTAAACAGAGCCAAAGTTCCCCTGGCAGTCAATCAGCGCCACACACAATATGATGCAATCAAGGAACATAAGAGGGTATGTGTCTTAGGCCAGACCCCCCTTCCCATCCACCCCCATCTTTGCAGTAGCAGGGCTACACATAACAAAGGATATCAAACCAGATCGTCGGCTGTCTGCGGTGTTACCACAGGGAGTGCAGTCTCATCACCATGCGAGGACACAGAGTCAAATCCCACTGATTTATGTTCTGACCCCGAGGTCTTCTTATGCACTGACCCAATATCCGGTACCGCCTGTGGGGCTGCCACTCGTTCCAGTTCGGTCTGTGAGGGAGATGGGCTACTCCTGGGGCCACCATGCAGGGTCCTACGTTGGCGCCTGTGCACCCTCCGCCTGGGTGCCAATGATCTTGAGCATGCCGTCGGGAGGGCAGTCCCCCCCCTATATGTATCCAGCCGTGCTCAGGCTGACTCCGGATCCTCACAGTAATATGTAGAGCCATCAACTGCAATCCGGCGCTTGGAGGAGAGCATCAGGGAGTACTGTATATCATTGTCAAGGAGGGCCTTTTTAACCTCCAGAAATGAGGCCCTTCTGGCCTGCACCACTGCCGTAAAGTCTGGGAATATGGAGACCCCACCATTGTTCACTGCAAAGGACCCCCCAAACGTGCCTTCTGCAGTATGATATCTCTGTCTCGGTAGTGCAGCAACCTGGCCATTACCGGTCTGGGGGGTCTGCCCAGGGCTGTCGGTCGCAACCGGCCCGTCCAATGCAAAAAAGGAGGTTAGCTGGCCCAGAGCCACCTCTGTTTGCAGCCAGCTCTCCAGATAGACCACCATATCGCCCGTTTCAACTCCCTTCGGAAGGCCTACCACCCTGATATTGTTGCATCTATTGCGACCTTCTGCACATCGTTCGATAAGCTGAACCCTGTACCTCAGATCGGACATTTGACTTGTAAGTGTCGTACATTTTGGCCTGAGTTCTGTGGTAGAGGTTTCCACCTCTTTGACTCGATCCGCCAACTTATGGTGCTCCGCTCGCAGTAAGCTGAGGCCCGCGGACACCGTGCCTATATCTTGTTGAAGGGTGGCCTTAGTATCAGCTGGAGCCGTATGGGGTCCACAGGTGGGACGGTATCGCCATCTTCTGCTGCAGTACCACGAGAGAGGTCAGGAGCCTCAGGTGGGGCCCCTGTCTGTTTGGTTCTTGTATTCCCGATCTGTGCAGCCCAGGCAAGGCAGAACACCTGGAAAGTCTTGTGCAGCTCCTCTAATGGGGCGTGTGCAGGTCCTCACTTTGACATCAGGGGCAAGTTGTATACCCCGCCTTGCCTCCCAATCCCACTGGTCTCTCAAAAGGGTGAATGTGCGGTCTCATAGGTATCAGACATGATATGGGGCTACAGGCAGCAGGGAAGTCCGCAGGGCACCCACCAGCACAGGGCGAAACAACACCCCCCAGTGACAGGTGGAGTCTGGCATGCAGTTATCAGTACTTCAAGGAGTGTTCCTGTGGTGTAGGTGAGGGCACTGTGAGGATCCACCATCCGGAAGGGCCCCTCTTCACTGTGTGCACCCAGGGTCCCAGTTCCCAGGGGGGATATAGTAGAGTTGGAGATTCCTCCTGCTGCCACTCTTCACACCTTCGTGGCACGGTTGCCCCAGGCGTCTCTCAGCAGATGCTGATACCTCACTATGGCTCTAGTAATCTTTCAGGGCCCTCCCTCTCCCAGTGCTATTTCTTGAAGTGACCAGCCTCCCATAGGGCTCCTGGCACCAATTCCGTGTGGAGGTCACAATGTCCTCCCCCTCTTACCGGGACTCTCCTGGTGTCGTCAGAGGATTCAGTGTGGGCCCCCGGGGCCTCCGATGCATGATCCACAGGGCTCTGGCCCGCTCACCCCCAGACCCTCTCGTGCAGGCTGCAAATTCATCTTCCCAGGCGTGTCCTCATCGCAGGGGGACGAAGACACACCAGACACGCTGCAACTCAAATGCTCTACGTAGTCCCGGGAACAGCTCACGTTCACCTGAGCTGTGCCACCATTAATTTACCAGTCCGGGGTACTCCGCAGCTGGAGGCAGACAACGCACCACTACCATCAGGGGCTGACCGACTCCGGTGGCCAGGCCTTCGCACAGCCTCCATCTCCTCGGCCCGGTGCTCCCCAACAGTGGGTCCTCAGCCCAGAAGGCACCACAACGCTTCAGCCAGGTCCCGGCTCCACTCCTCACTGGCCTCAGTTCACTGTCCCATATGGGCCTCTCCGGCATCTCGTCACTTTGCCAGCCCGCCTCCTGAGGGCCTCCTCTGATGTCAGCTGGTGTGGGCTGGCAAGACTTCCAGGGGCAGGTCTACCCCCGCAGTAAGGCCGCTTCACTGTATGTGTTGCCCAGTCCCTGGCTCCGTCTACCGGGCTCAGAGAGCTGCCCGTTTTGGGTGGTAGGGCTGCTCTGCCATCTGGTCCCGCAGCAGGTCACTTGCAGTTTCCGCCTGCTATAATCAAGGCTGCCCCAGGTCCATTGAGGACTCACACCGATGTGCCTTTATTCAGTGGATCCCCACAGCAAATGGCCAGACCAAGCCTTAAAGGCGTTCGTCGGAGTTCAGGTATACCAGGATGGGCTCATTGGTAGGCCAATGATGCCGGGGTACAGGATTTTGGCTGGGCCTGGCACGGAGCTCGTTCACAGAGCGGCCAACGCAGTCGCCATCATGGCCACACCTCACTCTGCTGCCAAAGTTAAGTGGGTCTTGAAGCGATTGGTCAAACTTTGAGTAAAAATGTCCATTACTGTATTATGCACCCCAATACAAAATCGATCTTTAGCTAAGGTCATAGGCTCATCCTTTGTGCTCATTTCAGACATCTTTTTAAAGGACACTCTCCCTTCATGAAGTGCCATTAGTACTTCTTAGTTACAGTTCCTTTATTCTAACCCTTTGTTGGCCCACTCTGCACATTTTGTGGCAGCAGAGCACACAGCATCAAAATTGCGGGAATCTGTAGCAAGGAGTTTTATAGTGTCTGAAACCATTCTCTGTGCTTGCAGGAAATCCATTCCACTTGTTTGGATATACTTATACAGTGGCGTGGTTGAAGCAAAAATGTGAAGATACAATTGGGCTGTTAGGACTGTTTGAAATCTGCATAGCCCATCAGCAAATTGTAAGGCTTGGCATCGTACATTTGGAACAAATCTAAGATTGTGAGATGAAATATTATGAAGGACTTTGATCAAATCAATAAGCATAGCATTGGCAGGGTTATTGTAAGAGCCAAACACTTTCTTGAGAGCAGCATCTTTTGCCCACCACCTTGTTTCTCCAATGATCTGGACTGTCCGACCATCCTTGTGCCAGCTCACGCCACGCATCCATCCTTTTATATGACTCCTAGAGAAAGACTGCACAAGAGTGTAGCAGTCCAAAGAGAGAGGTGGAAGCCGTAGATGCTGGGTCACATCATTAAGTACAAGGTTCAACACATGTACATAGCACCAGACATGTATGTGACTTGGTGAGTCTTTGCTTAGCTAAGTACTGAGTCCATTGAACTGGCCTTGCATTTTGGAAGCACTGTCAGTCGAATTCCCAATGCACTTGGCTATATCAAGACCATTTTGTTGAATAACTGTTTATACCAACTCAAACAATCCTTTTCCTGTTGATGAAGTTCAATTTCTGACTGCTATTACACGTTCATATACCGTGTCTGTGACAAATCAGATGATAACTGCACTGGTCAGTAACAGTTATATCTTGAGTTGAGTCTATCTGGATTGAGTACATACCTGCGTCATGGATTTCTTAAGCCATGTGTCTTTTAATCAGTTTAGAAATTGTTTCTATTACATATCCAATAGTGGTTTTTGACATTAAGGTCATAGACGCACCACAACTCCCTCTGTTTTGCTTTGGAAGTGAGAGACTCAATGTGTTGTTTAAGAGGTTGGTCATATTTTGACAGGAGAAGGATGAGTTCAAGAAAGTTCCCATGATCAAGCAAATCGTTATCAACTCAAAATCAGACTCTGATTTCCTGCGATAGCTGAGCCCTCTTTTCTCAATCACTTTAATAACTTCAACCACACGCCCCAATATTTCTCTCCTTCTTCTGACTTGTACTGCACGAGTTGTTGTCTGCCGAGAGAAGAGGAGAGTGGTTATGTCAACTCCAGAGATGGTCATCATATACGAATCAGGGCATCTTTTGTGGAATTGGGATGCCTCATTCTCTGTAAGACGCATGTTCAAGTGCCTAAAATTTTTCATCCCTCAGATAAAAGGACCACTTTCGTCACATTTTCTAAATGGCAAGCAAACTGTGCAAAAGAAAGCTTTTTGGATTTCTGAAAAGCTTAACTAGTGTCGCATACTCCCATCTTTTCTCATGAATACCAACTGCCCATTAAATTCTTGACTTTTGCAGGGCTGGCTTTAGCACTTGTGCCGCCTGGTGTGGCAATCCTCTGTGGCTCCTCCCCAATATGACCTCCTCCTCGGATTCCCTGACTACCACCCGACAAAAGTGACCATCAACTCTCCAAAGCCTCTCTCTCAAATACATTTCATTTGTTTTAAATTGCTGGTAAAGACTGCTTAATCCACTCAGCTATTTACATAAAATACAGATTTGTTCTTTGCAGCAGGCATATTAACCCTCTGCGCTACTTTATGGCGAGTCAAAACAGCCACTAGACAAAACTCGGATCCCTCTATTTAGCAGGAATATTAATCGCAAGAGTTATCATGCATATCAAGAGTTTTATTGCTGCCTGAAAGCTGGACGCACAATGTACTCTGCAGCAGGGGCTTTCAAATCCTATGTTATTGCTAAACACCGCGCCCTCGCTGAGGTCAGTGCCCCCTCTCCAGGTCAGCACCCAGTGTGGCCGGACCAGTGGAAAAGCTATAAAGCCGGCCCAGGCCTTTTGGAAGGTTGTATCGGGTGATACTGAAAGAACTCAGAAAGTTTATAATTCTTTGGCCGTTGAAAGAAAAAGTCAATTATCTGTGCTTGGCCCATTTCTGGTGTCTCCTTCATATATTGGATCCCAGCTTCTGGCAAACTCAACAAAATGGAAGCAGTACTACCTGACACAGTGGATTCAATTTCTTCATCTACTGGAGTAGCCTTTGCACTGGATTCTATTGCTTCCTCCACATTTGCTCCAAGTGTTGCAGAAGTACTGATTTGTGACTCCTCCTCACTAGTGACACCTTTAGCTGCATCAATAGACAGGACTCCTGAGGTGGCTGTTTCCACACATAGCCTTTACCACGCATGTGTTACAACGTATGCACCTTTACCACAAATAGCCTGTACCATGCATGCCTTTACAACGATTTACGTTGTAAAGGTATGTAAGGTAAAGATATATATGTGGTAAGGGTGGTAAAGGGTATCAGTGTCAGAGGAAATGGAGAGACCCTTCCGCTTCCTCTTTACGACGTGTTCTGCGCCTCAGAAGAGCTGGAGAGGAATTGACTTCATGGAGAGGTAAGGGGGATTGGGCCTCGGGCGGGGGGTTATGAATGTATTTAATTTTGTTTAGGCGAGGGAGTTGCGCAGGGGACTGCTTTTAGGGCTTAGGGCAGGGGAGGGGTAGTTTTTAGAAGTGCTGGGGGTCGGGGTGCGCCGGGGTCCACATTTAGGGCTCATGGGAGGGGTAGTTTTCAGGTGGGTGGGGTCCGAGGGGAGGATTTGCGCAGGTATCTGCATTTAGGGCTCAGGGGAGGGGTTGTTTTTAGAAGAGCTGCAGGCAGGGAGGGAAGTCCACTTCTAGGGCTCAGGGGAGGGGTATATATTTTTTTATTAAATGGAGGCAGTGGGGGCGCAAGGTACCAGTTTTAGGACTCAGAGCAGGGGTCACCTTTACCATGAATATGCCTTTAACCATCATGCTCTTATTATGAAAATTGTTGAAAAGGCATTCATTGTAAAGGCATATTTGTGGTAAAGGTTATGAGTGGTAAAGCATTTGCGTTGTAACGCATGCTTGGTATAGGCATGCGTTGCAACGGAATGCATTGTAACGCAGGGACATCTTAAGGATTTTGGGGGCCTTGGGCCAAATATATTTTGGGGGCCCCTGTTCAGAAAAGCTTTGAATTTATGATCCAAATTCACCTCTTTCATGCCTTCTTTGCCCAGGTCACTGACAGTACTCAGGCACACTGGTCCACATTCTAAATGTTTTTCCATCTAATGTTCAGGGATAGTGAAATGTGTTTTCAATATTGTAACACATCAGCAGCTCACTAATATTACTGCAAATAATCTCTGAGACACCCTCCCACTTGTCATATGTGAAGTCCTGTTTAGATCTAAAGAATTGTTTTATGGATGTTGCATGAAACACAAACACACTATAACAGACTCTCACACATCACCCACATTAAAAATAAATTACAGGACAACATATTTTAAACCATCTGTTTAAGAATTGTTGAGGTCATCAGGGCAAGACTCTCTGCAGAACAGAGCTGGCTCTATCAGAGGCCCCCTGAAGGGCTGGAGCCCTGGGTCAGAGCCCACTTTGCCCTTGCCTTAAAACGTCTCTGTTGTAACGTCATACAACTGCTTCCTCTGACTTTGTGTCAGCCATTCTTTCAGAATCATTTGCTTGCAAGTGGAGTCTTCTGTCAAAGCAATGGCCAAAACCTTTACACCCGAAGATAGAGGACCCGCTGCTGTATACAAGCATTGTGATACAGCTTTTTGGTCTGCATCGTGAACATGTCAAAAATGTTCTTATCTTCTCTCACTTCTTCTTCAAGCTGTCTTCTCTCATAATTTTTCAGCACCCCGTTTTCTTTCCTTCTGTCCCATTTCTTTCCCTAGACAGATAAAACATCCTGTTTGTGCCATTCATTCAGGCTTAGTGAGAACAACCAGAACAGAGGAAAACTACTAACGAATACATCTTCCCGGACTTCTTGTGCAGCGATGTTATTTGCTAAACATAATTTGTCATTTTATTTTAACAGCTTCACATTTTGTAGTGAGAACACTGCGCAAAGAAAGCACTTTAGGCTAGTGATACTCAAAGAAAGCACATTCTAGCCCAGTGATACTCAAAGTACGCCCGGGGGCCATATGTGGCCCTTTTGACCTGTACATGAGGTCCTCCGGTCAACAGTACCACTGGGCTGCTGTTTACTTAACTCAGCACTAACATTAAAGATGCTAAATAAACAGCTAAGCAGTTATTTAAAGGTTAATTGAAGTTAAAAAAAGAAAGTACCTAGGCTATCCTCCACCGCTCAACTTTAGACACACCTTCATTTTTGAAGACATCTTGCAGAAAACGTTTAAAAGTATGATAAAGTCTCTTCCAAATTCAAATAATGTATTCCATTAACATGCAAAACCATTTCACCTTAGTACATCAGATGATATCAGTGCATTGAAAGTATTTTTTTTTAAAGTGATCAGGGGCGGCTACTCCATTTGAGCGAAGGAGCGGAGCCCCACAAAGAAAAGCCCCAGGCCTGAGCTGAAAAATGAAATGGTAATAAAGTTTATTTATTATCATTTTATTTTTCAACAACCAACTCGTCCCCAACTGAGTGACAGGATGGGGTGGGGCCAGTGCTGCTGAGTGGCAGCAGGGAGCTGTGCGCTAAAGTTTAAAATGTGCATGTCTATTTGGCTGGCCATCTTGCGACGGCCAGCCAGACATGTACATTTTAAACTTCTCTAATCTAGCTGTCCTAGACATCTGGGTTTGAAAGAGCACAGGCCTCCAGTGCTTTTGAGAGCGATGAATGAGGCCGCTCCCTCCAATCTTGGTGCTGCTCTCAACCTGGTGAGAATAGCGCCAGGATTGGTTAGGAGTGTTGGCTGGGTCCCACATTGGAGCCTGCCTTGACAGAAGACCGAAGGAGGAGGACGTCACGTCATCCAGGAAGGTAAGTGCATTTTATTTATTTATTTATTTTGTGTCTCCTGCCCCACCACCTTCGGTACATGCCAGCCACTGAAAGCGATAGTTTTAAAAGATGAATTCAGAAACATTAATTTCCCCCCCACCCTGACAACAATGCTAATAGTGTACGAAGAGGAATGTCAGTCGGTATGTGCACTCTTTGGGTGGCCTGTGTTTCTATTATACATGAACAACATTATAGTTCATTAAATCAAACAAAGGAGAAGGTTTTGTACAGCACCCATCCTGAAGTCATGTATTTTGAGTCCTCATATGTGATAATGAAGAAAAAGGAGGGAAAGTGAAATAAAACTATTTCCTAGGATCACACAATTTAGTTAAGTGGAGAAGCTGGGATTAACCCAAAGTTTTTGGTTTCACATTGTGCAATTCACACACTAGATGTATATGCCTCTCTTCCCTTACACCAGCCTTACCTCCAACCCCCGGCCACCCACTCTGCTGGAATCAATGTGGCCCTCTGGCACATCACAGACCAAACTTTGTGGACCCTGGGAAAATGTTTTTGAGTACTCATGCTCTAGCCTATGCCATAACATAATACAATCTGGAACGATGCTCCAAAACATTCCTTGGGTGAATTGTGTACATTACATTGCAACAGCAACATTTTATGTGGAATTCTGTGTGTAACAAGCCTATTCCTCGCATTTTTTGTGGTAAAATAGGAGTGAGTTGGTTGATCTTTAGTGAAGTAGCACATAATATCACAGTAAACCAAATGGGAATTTTGTTTGCAATTGTATCTTTAGTTATGTTTACTAATGCAATACTTACAGCAACAATGAAAATCAAAGAACTGTTCTGAGGATTTTCACCATTCCATTGGGTGAAATCCAATATTTTCCTCTGTATTTCTCTTCCCCAGCTTGTCCCTCTTCCCCTCTTTCTTTGTGTTCACTACTCTGGTTAGATAGGAAGGTTGGGGGAAAAGAGGAGGTGAACAGAGAGGTAGAGAGACAGTATAATGAGAGAGGTAAAGTAGAATTAGAAATGAGGTAGTGCTAGATGTGTTAGGGAGACACATAAGGTAAAGACAGAAAGATCCGGTAGCCAAAAGAAAAGATACATAGCTGTAGAAAGAGGAAAAGTTAGGTAGATAATGAGTGGAAGAGATATAGATAATACTTTACGGTCATACGAAAACAAATGCAAACCTACAAAGTGCATCTTCTTCACTTTGCAAAGAGAATATGGATCAAAGACCACACAGAATCCTGAAAAAGCAATAAATCCTCTCTGTTCTCAGAATCATGGTTAAAGTGACCTGAAGACAACTAGTGATATTGGTTTATATATTCCATCTGCGTAACAATCCCTCCCAATTCTTTACATGACGCTCTATATGTAAGACACATGCTATAGCACCAAATCTGAATTATTTTCTGCGGGCCACATGCATGATAACAAAACACAACCAACCAGGAAAAGTTGTGCATATACCAAATGGCCTTGATCTTGCAGACAGAATAGAGCCACATGTTTAGTCATAACAGGGCCTAAGCCCTTAAACAAACATGAGGCAATTATCTGTCAGAAAAGCGCCTTTATGGATGGCAACAACCATTAAAAACATAGCAAATCATCAACAAGGACATATAACCTCAAAATGCTAGAAGAGGCAATCCTGCTGCACAGAGAAAGAAGTGTCAAGTTTGCAAATTTTGCTTAGGACTAGAGCAGGGCCTAGTTCAGAATAAGGCTCAAAGAAAGCACATTAACACAAAGGGGTCGATTCCGATCCCGGCCGGAAGCGCACCTAACAGTATTCGTCCGGAAAAAAACCCAGCCGATTGCGTGTTTCCCGACCGATTCGAACATTCGTCCGGACGAACAAGTACGATGCGTATAACAACCCAGTTTCCGAGCGAGCCGTACTTACCCAATTCAGCTCCTGTTCCCCGCCCTGCCGGATCCGTAAACGCCGAATCGAGTCGTACGGGAGCAAATGCACAGCACCTTCCGGCCGGACGAGTACGATGCGCACTCCGTACGCGCCGAACCCGTCGCTACGTCCGGGACGTTTGAGCATCCGGGCGAGCCGTACATAAGCTCCGTTTCGCGCCACAAGACGATCCACGGCTACGAGACGAACAAGCCTGCTACGAGTACGACTCGAAGACACGAGAAACCTGAACGAGACGATCCAAGCATGAATCCCATTGCGCAGGTCCTACCTATACTCTACATCTATTACCGGGACCGGCACGGACGCGTACGGCGCAGACGGTAAGTCAAACACCAACAATACAAACAAACGACACGTACCCGAAATATGTCACACACACATAGGGATGCACAAATGACGTACACTAGCAACAGCAGAACCATAGGGGTGGGATGGCCATCACCAATGCCATACGCACCCATAGGGGGAAGGATGCCTACCACCAACACCACCCTACCACCACCCCTACTCAGGGGGGCTGGATGCCTACCACTACCACGACCCCTACTCAGGGGGCCTGGATGCCTACCACTACCACCACCCCTACTCAGGGGGGCTGGATGCCTGCCACTACCACCACCCCACTCAGGGGGGCTGGATGCCTGTCACTACTACCATCCCCACCCTTAGGGGGATGGATGCCTACCACTACCACCACCCCTACTCAGGGGGGCCTGGATGCCTACCACTACCACCACCCCTACTCAGGGGGGGCTGGATGCCTGCCACTACCACCACCCCTACTCAGGGGGGATGCCCATCACTACTACCATCCCCACTCATAGGGGGCTGGATGCCCATCACTACTACCATCCCCACCCTTAGGGGGCTGGATGCCTGCCACTATCACCACCCCACTCAGGGGGGGCTGGATGCCTGTCACTACTACCATCCCCACCCTTAGGGGGATGGATGCCTGCCACTACCACCACCCCACTCAGGGGGGGCTGGATGCCTGTCACTACTACCATCCCCACCCGTAGGGGATGGATGCCTACCACTACCACCACCCCACTCAGGGGGGGCTGGATGCCTGTCACTACTACCATCCCCACCCTTAGGGGGATGGATGCCTGCCACTACCACCACCCCACTCAGGGGGGGCTGGATGCCTGTCACTACTACCATCCCCACCCTTAGGGGGATGGATGCCTACCACTACCACCACCCCTACTCAGGGGGGCCTGGATGCCTACCACTACCACCACCCCTACTCAGGGGGGGTTGGATGCCTGCCACTACCACCACCCCATCTCAGGGGGGGCTGGATGCCTGTCACTACCACCATCCCCACCCTTAGGGGGCTGGATGCCTGCCACTACCACCACCCCACTCAGGGGGGGCTGGATGCCTGTCACTACTACCATCCCCACCCTTAGGGGATGGATGGCCACCACTACCACCACCCCTACTCAGGGTGGGCTGGATGCCTACCACTACCACCACCCCTACTCAGGGGGCCTGGATGCCTGTCACTACTACCATCCCCACCCTCAGGGGGCTGGATCCTTACCACTACCACCACCCCTACTCAGGGGGGCTGGATGCCTGCCACTACCACCACCCCACTCAGGGGGGGCTGGATGCCTGCCACTACTACCATCCCCACCCTTAGGGGGATGGATGCCTGCCACTACCACCACCCCACTCAGGGGGGGCTGGATGCCTGTCACTACTACCATCCCCACCCTTAGGGGGATGGATGCCTACCACTACCACCACCCCTACTCAGGGGGCCTGGATGCCTACCACTACCACCACCCCTACTCAGGGGGGCTGGATGCCTGCCACTACCACCACCCCTACTCAGGGGGCCTGGATGCCTACCACTACCACCACCCCTACTCAGGGGGGGCTGGATGCCTGCCACTACCACCACCCCACTCAGGGGGGGCTGGATGCCTGTCACTACTACCATCCCCACCCTTAGGGGGATGGATGTCTACCACTACCACCACCCCTACTCAGGGGGCTGGATGCCTGCCACTACCTCCACCCCTACTCATAGGATGGGTAATGCATGACACAACCAGCATACTCCCACATAAGGAATGGCTGAAAATTACATCCCCCCAACACCATGACAAGCGTGTGTAGTCTGTGACAAATGCCTACAACACTGAACATGACATTGAACATACAATGTGACCCCCTAGCCCATGTGTCACACATAAATGTGTGTGGCCTCCACAATGCAAGCCGACCATGGCCACTGTGGCAATGGGGTTGAACACCCCATCACCACAGCGACCAAAAGGTAGGTGTGGGGTCCATAGCTGATGCACCTTTTGAACAGTGTGGCAATGGGGCCCAAAGCCCCATCAACACAGTGACCAAAAGGGAAGTGTGGGGTCCATAGCTGATGCACCTTTTGAACAGTGTGGCAATGGGGCCCAAAGCCCCATCACCACAGTGACCAAAAGGGAAGTGTGGGGTCCATAGCTGATGCACCTTTTGAACAGTGTGGCAATGGGGCCCAAAGCCCCATCACCACAGTGACCAAAAGGTAGGTGTGGTGTCCATAGCTGATGCACCTTTTGAACAGTGTGGCAATGGGGCCCAAAGCCCCATCACCACAGTGACCAAAAGGGAAGTGTGGGGTCCATAGCTGATGCACCTTTTGAACAGTGTGGCAATGGGGCCCAAAGCCCCATCACCACAGTGACCAAAAGGTAGGTGTGGGGTCCATAGCTGATGCACCTTTTGAACAGTGTGGCAATGGGGCCCAAAGCCCCATCACCACAGTGACCAAAGGGAAGTGTGGGGTCCATAGCTGATGCACCTTTTGAACAGTGTGGCAATGGGGCCCAAAGCCCCATCACCACAGTGACCAAAAGGGAAGTGTGGGGTCCATAGCTGATGCACCTTTTGAACAGTGTGGCAATGGGGCCCAAAGCCCCATCACCACAGTGACCAAAAGGTAGGTGTGGTGTCCATAGCTGATGCACCTTTTGAACAGTGTGGCAATGGGGCCCAAAGCCCCATCACCACAGTGACCAAAAGGGAAGTGTGGGGTCCATAGCTGATGCACCTTTTGAACAGTGTGGCAATGGGGCCCAAAGCCCCATCACCACAGTGACCAAAAGGTAGGTGTGGGGTCCATAGCTGATGCACCTTTTGAACAGTGTGGCAATGGGGCCCAAAGCCCCATCACCACAGTGACCAAAAGGGAAGTGTGGGGTCCATAGCTGATGCACCTTTTGAACAGTGTGGCAATGGGGCCCAAAGCCCCATCAACACAGTGACCAAAAGGGAAGTGTGGTGTCCATAGCTGATGCACCTTTTGAACAGTGTGGCAATGGGGCCCAAAGCCCCATCAACACAGTGACCAAAAGGGAAGTGTGGTGTCCATAGCTGATGCACCTTTTGAACAGTGTGGCAATGGGGCCCAAAGCCCCATCACCACAGTGACCAAAAGGTAGGTGTGGTGTCCATAGCTGATGCACCTTTTGAACAGTGTGGCAATGGGGCCCAAAGCCCCATCACCACAGTGATCAAAAGGGAAGTGTAGTCAGGGTAAAAGCTGCCAAAGCCAAACTGCATGGATGATTCCTGGTCACACAACAACAAACACATCAGTGGCATAGTAGTGCTTGTGTCCCATAGCAACATAAATTGGGTGAGGCAAACAGTGCAGTGCAAATAAAACATACCTTTGGCCATGTGCATACAAACATCACCCATGGGGGCTCACATTGTCAACATTCACAAATAACACAATGACAGAAGTGACCATCATAATGCAGACCCACATATCTGCACCAATGGACACACAAATGTAGATATCCTAGGGAGACTGTAGATGTCAGGTGAACAAATACCATACCATGGCAGCAATGGGACATACAAACCATGATTATTGTGCTGACTGATGACCTAGGAGTCCCAGGGACAGCAGGGGAAAGCCACCAAACAACATACAGCCAATGGCACACTCAATATATGCCAATGCAGTGGTGCAAATGCACAAACACAAACAGGCAGACCCACACTGCATATCAAACACAACAGGTGATGGGGGTGTGTGCCAGTGTCCCCAGGCAACCACACAACACATGAGGAGGCCTGAATTCCAATTACACAGATGTGTATACAGTGCCATACAAAAGTAACTCATGGATCGGATTCCCCTATGTGGGCAAAGAGGCATTGTTAGATGAGAGGGAGCCCAAATTACACATGTCACACAAGCTAGTAGGAACAGCAACTAACCCAGCAAGAGACAGACCCACCACAGCACTACCCCCAGGGACCCCACATTGTGGTGACACTACCCTGCATGATAATCCCACTGTGATGACAAAGGTAGATGTCATTCACACTGTGAACCACAGCCATGTGTCCTGAGCAACAAACTACCATCACACCTACACAAGCACAAATCAAACAGCACGGCCTGCCAGCCATGGCCAATATGGAGGTAGGGGTCTAGCCGTGCAACAACTCACATTTGCACACACTCAACACCACACACCTTGATCTCCACCAATGTGCAGCAGTGAAGCTCACATGGACTGGTGACATTGCACATGCACCCATGACAATACCAGGGGTGGTGGGGGGAACTAAGGTGCAGAAACCCATCACACATGGCCAGTTAACAAGACTCGTGAATGTCTGACACACTGCACACTACGCGGTACATGGGCATGACGTGAAATCCACCACAATCAATGGGATCCTGGCCATAGTCACACACCAATGAAGAAGACAAGGTGACACACAAAGAACACACGTACACAACTTCCAACATTGCAGCTCTGACCCTGAGGAGTGGCAGCAGTCACACACACAACGTGTCACAATCACTGAAAGCTACCATAGACTGTAAATTACATGACATGTGTAACCAACAAGTGCCAAGGGGAATCCTGAATGTGTCCCATCTGCGTTTGGCCACATCCCCAGCCCTGACAACAAAGACAACCTGGGATGACAACCTGATGAACCTTAGTTAGCCATGCACCCACATCCCGGAGTAACCAGGTCCAAGATGCTGGATGAACACAGAACAACTCAGCAAGCATCAGAAACAGGAACATCCGTAGGGACACAGCCTGTGTAGGAAAAGGGAAGTGTACACGCACAGACATGCTTACACAACACAAAACACGGGCCCAGGCAATGTCACAGGATTACACACTGCCATGAGGGCACTCCACTGCTGTGGAAGGTCCGCTGTGCCAAGCCTTGTCTGTGCACGACTCAAACATGTCGGCAGAACACTCGGTCAGTGAGTCAACAACTACAACACACTGAAGGCTCTGCTCACATCAGCCTGGGTATGGGAGTGTCACGTCAGTCATCTGCATACACCCAAAACACGTGTCAAGCAAGGAGCACTGTATACACTGATGAGTCCTTCAACATTGGTGTGCGAAACTGCATGTCCAGTGGAGATGGGCACACAGTCAGGGAAATAGAAACATTGAACAGTGGTAAGCCCACCAGATGTGCATCACTGTAAGACAAAGATGTTAATTTACAAATGCAAAACGTACATCCCTGTGTCATATGCTGAACATCACACCCTCAGACTGCAGCAGAGGATGCCATAGATCCAGACTACAACAGGACACACATCCCATGGACCACATGGAGTCCATCACTGCAACACTTCATTTCCCTGATCTGAACACTATTACAACTGCAAATGCATGATGATAACCATGTACATCATGTACATCAAAAGAAAAACCACAAGTAAACAAAAATAGGCTTTATTCAGCAAATGTCAATAAAAAATCAGAAGTCCAAATTAAACTAAGGCCAATGGCCAGTCCAAATACACAGTCCCAACAGGGTGATATGTGACAACTTGTCACCCATTGCTTGCCTGCACTGGTAGGGACAGGGGACATCCCCCTTGGAGGGGCATACAAGGGGCAGGCCAGGCACCGCAGGGACAGGATCAGGGGATGCCAGAGTGAGGCAGAGAAGGGGTGGTGGGTGCAGGAGTGTCACCAGCAACTGCAGTGGAGGTGTCTGACTCAGGGGGGGCCGGCACCACTGCAGTGCCCGAGTCAGACGGGGTGGTTGTGGACTCCACTGCAATGCATGCCTCCAAGGGAGTGGAAGGGGGGCAGATGAGTTGGGCAGGACAGAGGGGGGACCCGGTCTCCACACCAGTGGCACAAACAGGCTGAGCGTCTGGGTTGGGGGTGGAAGAGCAAGTGGCAGGGGGAGGGCCTAAGCAGTTTGGGGATGCGGTATCGGTGTGTGGGGGAACCTGGGGCAGGGTGTAGCGGTGGAACCTGTGGAGTGGTGGCCTGGGGGATGGAGGAGAGAGACTGGGTGGTGGAGCTGCGTGATGGTGGGGTCTTGCCCTTCCTGGTCCGGGGGACTTCCGAATGGGGTCCTCAGTCTGCCTGCGCCTGGGGGAGGGTGTCCGGGGGCGAGGGGCACTCCCCTCTGTGTGGGTGGACTTCCTCTTCCCCCGGTATGCTGGATCTGCAGGATCGGAGGGGAAGAGGCCGAGGTCACACAGGAAGATCTGCTGTGTAGGTGGGGTTGCAGGTGAGGCAAGGGAAGGGGTCTTGGAGGGAGAGGATTTGGAGGACTGTGGAGTGACTGTGGATGCCTGTGTGTGTGTCTTTTCCCCATCCCCTGTGTGTGTGGTATCTGTCCCCTGAGGATGCTTGTGTGCACGTCTTGCCTTTCTTTTGGGTGTGTCTGTGCTGCTCGTGTCTGTGTGCTTGGGTGATTGTGCAGGTGTGCATGTGCTTTGGACAGGTAGGGTGCCAGGAAGTGTGGATGGGGCAGAGGTAGGAGGTGGGAGGGACTGCTGGAGGAGGGACACTGCTGCCGTCAGGGAGGAGTCCATGGACTTATTGCTCCTCTGTAGGGCAGACATACCTGTCGAGATGCCCTCCATGAACGACACCAGCTGTGTCAACAGAGTGGTGTGTGCATGGAGGACACTCAGCATTGCTGTCTGCCCTACATGGAGCTGCCGAAGTAGGTACACAGACTCCTCACTCAGGGCAGCAGGGGACACAGGGGCAGGGGGTGCGGTGCCTGGCACGAAGGAGACACGCTCCCGAACACGGGAGCCTCCACGGACGTCTGGAATTGGAGCCAATGGGAGGGCGGTGCTGGTGGTGGTGGTGGCGGGGTCAGACAGACTAGCGGGGGTGTGGTGGCTGCTGACACCCGCCTCCACAAGGGAGTCATCCTCCGAGCTGCTGTGGTCCTCAACTGAGGTGGATGGTGCTGAGGACTCCTCGGTGTGGCTCCCCTCGCCCTCCGTGCCACTGGGTCCCTCTGACCACTCGTCGGATGCTGACCCAGTCTGGCTCCGCTGCTCCTCCTGGTCCATGGAGCTGTCCCCTCCTGTGGCCGTGGATGTATCTGCAAACAATTAGGGAAACAGACAAACATCAGTCACCTGCACTGACCGCACACACCACAGTAAGTACAGCACTTACAGAGCCAGCCCTGGCATCCTTAGTAGAACATTGCCAAAACTCCTCACACAGATTTGGAGAAGCCAATTGTCAGTCTGATGGTCAACCATGGGACTCACACCCCTCCTGCCCTTGCACCCATCTGTCTGGTGCCTGTCTGATGGTAAGACCCCAGTGTGGACACATGCACCACCTACACAGTTGTTGGACATTGCAGGGAACACAGTGAAGTATGTGAACATGCACACATCACATCTCTTGCCACTGAGTCAGTGCAGGTGTCCGGAGAAAGGGATTGCCAGAGTCTAAATAGAAAAGCATGTGATGCATACCAGCACCAGACACCATGATGCACCCTTGTCCGGATAGTCCATGCCACAATGGGGTGCATGTTGCACATGTCACTCCCCTGCAGGATCACTCTTAGGAAGTTTAATGCCATGACACAGGCATGCGTGCAAAGTCATACATCACTTTCTCCAGTCACATGGCCATGGCAGCCTGCCAACAACAGTCTGCACTGTGTCACAATCCTAGGACATGGGGAATGCAAGTTATGTAACTGACAAGTGCACATGTCCATCCCCCACACACCACATCATCTGAACTAGTATTTGTCCACGTCATGCCAATTGGACATATGGGGGACATGAAACACAACTCCCAGAACCTGAGCACCTCACAGTGTGCTGTGAATGAATAACAGCTGCCTGAAAGTCACAGTCGCATACACCTGTGTGCACAGTCAAGTGATCAAACATCTATAAGTCACAGAAGTATCGTCTCACATGGTCACATCTCAGATGGCATGCTGAACCCTAACCGACAAACATACCAGTAGTCCTGACAACGAAGCCACAGCACACTGACACAGAGGCAGACACCTGAGGGAACATGTCACTGATCACAACATGTCAGATGATCCACGGGAGTGGGAGTACAGAGTCTATTGTATGCCCTGGAGTAGGCATGACTGTCCAGCTCCACCTGTAAGAGGGATGAGTCCTGGACAGTAGGCAGGTGTCTAAGCATGTGTGACACACTTGATATACATACTCCTGAGGCCCAAACATTGTTCCCACCCACAGCATGGGGGTGTGCCAAATACCCCAGGGACATGTGGTGAATCAGATCAGCAAGTGGACCACATATCAAAGTTACACCCAGATTACATGTCAGGACTTGGGGATTGTGTGAGCAATTGACGCACCCATGAATCCCACAACATAGTCACCGGAACAAATGCTGTCCCCCACCTTGAGCAAAGCAAAATGCAATGACACAGTCCCCAAGTGACACAATTTCCTGACTGTAAGGGCCACACATATGCGTATCAGATGAGGAGTGGGCATGTCACAATAGAGGGACATGGGTCCTGGACCACAAGACTGATGTACTGTGGAAGTTTAACCAGGCCAGAGGAGGGCACATAGCATGTCAGACAAAGTGCACAGTGCTGTCATGGACTCACCCCCTCCTTGCTGCTGTCTGGCCTTCAGCTGCCCATCCAGGTCAGGGAAGACCACCGCCAGGATCCAGAGCATGTGGGGGGTCAGGGTCCGGTGTCCGCCCCTCCTACGAGGAGGCGACAGCTTCAGCTGGACCCTTGCGATCCTCCGGGTCCAGCCTCGAAGGTCCTGCCACCTCTTCTGGCAGTTGCGGATCCGGCGCTTGTAGTCCCCCACAGATCTTACTGCCCGGGCGATGGTCAGACAGATTTCCTGCTTCTGGTGGGCATCAACCTGTGAGGATGACAAAATGAAAATGCCATTACTACACATGCAACATATCCGTGCATCACACAGTTGGATATACATGTCTCAATCACTGGGGCACATGATGTACACAGGCAGTGCAACGATGGCTATGAACAGTTTGCCAGCAGTTACTACATGGTATCATTGCATGGGAAGTAAACCTTGTTGGAATGCACTGTTACTGCACTGTACCTGTTCAGTGCATGTAACTACACACTTTGGGGGGTCAGAACTACTCAGTGAGCATGCTAGCCAGTGGTGTGCACACTGTAAGTCCTGCTAGTCAGACAACATGCAAAATTAGTAAGGGAGTGGACAGCACACTCACTTGCTCCCCTGGTGTCCCATACAGCTTGCTGTACTGTGGAAGGAGGCTGTCCAGCAGGGCCTGGTTCTCCTCAAGGCTGAAGGCTGGGGCTCTCTCCACAGTACGTGCCATTGCAGTAGCTAGAGGATGCAGAGACAGCAGCAGTGTTGGTGGCAGATGTCGTCCTGGAGCATGTAGTGCAGGCTCTCAGGGGAACAGCCAGCATTATATGTGTGCTGCAGAGGCAGATACTGTCCCATGTGTCCAAAGTGATAGGTCCAAGTCGTTTGCATCTTCTGAATCTGACAAATCCATGGAATAGCAGCACTAATACACGCCCACAGCATCCTTCAAAAATCCAAGTTCATGACACCCATGATTTTGCAACATTGTTGTGGCTGGCCAACTGAATTCACTGAATCAGACTCTTTGAAGCTTCGAATACGCGTCCGTTGCCATGCCAGGCCCCAGCAAACGTGTGCGCACCGTTCGATCCAATATTAGTACAACGCGTATTTCGGGATACAACGCGTACCCGCTCACAACAGATGCAATGGGCCGGCCGGGCACACTGATCGGTCCATTGCTGTACAACGCGTACCCGCTCACAACGGATGCAATGGGCCGGCCGGGCACACCGATCGGTCCATTGCTGTACAACGCGTACCCGCTCACAACGGATGCAATGGGCCGGCCGGGGACACCGATCGGTCCATTGCTGTACAACGCGTACCCGCTCACAACAGATTCAATGGGCCGGCCGGGCACACCGATCGGTCCATTGCTGTACAACGCGTATTTCGGGATACAACGCGTACCCGCTCACAACAGATGCAATGGTCCGGCCGGGCACACCGATCGGTCCATTGCTGTACAACGCGTACCCGCTCACAACAGATGCAATGGTCCGGCCGGGCACACCGATCGGTCCATTGCTGTACAACGCGTACCCACTCACAACAGATGCAATGATCCGGCCGGGCACACCGATCGGTCCATTGCTGTACAACGCGTATTTCGGGATACAACGCGTACCCGCTCACAACAGATGCAATGGGCCGGCCGGGCACACCGATCGGTCCATTGCTGTACAACGCGTACCCGCTCACAACAGATGCAATGGGCCGGCCGGGCACACCGATCGGTCCATTGCTGTACAACGCGTACCCGCTCACAACAGATGCAATGGGCCGGCCGGGCACACAGATTGGTCCATTGCTGTACAATGCGTATTTCGGGATACAACGCGTACCCGCTCACAACAGATGCAATGGTCCGGCCGGGCACACCGATCGGTCCATTGCTGTACAACGCGTACCCGCTCTCAACAGATGCAATGGTCCGGCCAGGCACACCGATCGGTCCATTGCTGTACAACGCGTACCCACTCACAACAGATGCAATGGTCCGGCCGGGCACACCGATCGGTCCATTGCTGTACAACGCGTACCCGCTCACAACAGATGCAATGGGCCGGCCGGGCACACCGATCGGTCCATTGCTGTACAACGCGTATTTCGGGATACAACGCGTACCCGCTCACAACAGATGCAATGGGCCGGCCGGGCACACCGATCGGTCCATTGCTGTACAACGCGTACCCGCTCACAACAGATGCAATGGGCCGGCCGGGCACACCGATCGGTCCATTGCTGTACAACGCGTACCCGCTCACAACAGATACAATGGGCCGGCCGGGCACACCGATCGGTCCATTGCTGTACAACGCGTATTTCGGGATACAACACGTACCCGCTCACAACAGATGCAATGGTCCGGCCGGGCACACCGATCGGTCCATTGCTGTACAACGCGTACCCGCTCACAACGGATGCAATGGTCCGGCCGGGCACACCGATCGGTCCATTGCTGTACAACGCGTACCCGCTCACAACAGTTGCAATGGGCCGGCCGGCACACCGATCGGTCCATTGCTGTACAACGCGTATTTCGGGATACAACGCGTACTCGCTCACAACAGATGCAATGGGCCGGCCGGGCACACCGATCGGTCCATTGCTGTACAACGCATACCCGCTCACAACAGATGCAATGGGCCGGCCGGGCACACCGATCGGTCCATTGCTGTACAACGCATATTTCGGGATACAACGCGTACCCGCTCACAACAGATGCAATGGTCCGGCCGGGCACACCGATTGGTCCATTGCTGTACAATGCGTACCCGCTCACAACAGATGCAATGGTCTGGCCGGGCACACCGATCGGTCCATTGCTGTACAACGCGTACCCGCTCACAACAGATGCAATGGGCCGGCCGGGCACACCGATCGGTCCATTGCTGTACTACTGCATATTTCGGGATACAACGCGTACCCGCTCACAACAGATGCAATGGGCCGGCCGGGCACAGCGATCGGTCCATTGCTGTACAACGCGTACCCGCTCACAACAGATGCAATGGGCCGGCCGGGCACACCGATCGGTCCATTGCTGTACAACGCGTACCCGCTCACAACAGATGCAATGGGCCGGCCGGGCACACCGATCGGTCCATTGCTGTACAACGCGTATTTCGGGATACAACGCGTACCCGCTCACAACAGATGCAATGGTCCGGCCGGGTACACCGATCGGTCCATTGCTGTACAACGCGTACCCGCTCACAACAGTTGCAATGGGCCGGCCGGGCACACCGATCGGTCCATTGCTGTACAATGCGTATTTCGGGATACAACGCGTACCCGCTCACAACAGATGCAATGGGCCGGCCGGGCACACCGATCGGTCCATTGCTGTACAACGCGTACCCGCTCACAACAGATGCAATGGGCCGGCCGGGCACACAGATCGGTCCATTGCTGTACAACGCGTACCCGCTCACAACAGATGCAATGGGCCGGCCGGGCACACAGATCGGTCCATTGCTGTACAACGCGTATTTCGGGATACAACGCGTACCCGCTCACAACAGATGCAATGGTCCGGCCGGGCACACCGATCGGTCCATTGCTGTACAACGCGTACCCGGTCACAACAGATGCAATGGTCCGGCCGGGCACACCGATCGGTCCATTGCTGTACAACGCGTACCCGCTCACAACAGAAGCAATGGGCCGGACGGGCACACCGATGGGTCCATTGCTGTACAACGCGTACCCGCTCACAACAGATGCAATGGGCCGGCCGGGCACACCGATCGGTCCATTGCTGTACAACGCGTATTTCGGGATACAACGCGTACCCGCTCACAACAGATGCAATGGGCCGGCCGGGCACACCGATCAGTCCATTGCTGTACAACGCGTATTTCGGGATACAACGCGTACCCGCTCACAACAGATGCAATGGGCTGGCCGGGCACATCGATCGGTCCATTGCTGTACAACGCGTACCCGCTCACAACAGATGCAATGGGCCGGCCGGGCACACCGATCGGTCCATTGCTGTACAACGCGTACCCGCTCACAACAGATGCAATGGGCCGGCCGGGCACACCGATCGGTCCATTGCTGTACAACGCGTATTTCGGGATACAACGCGTACCCGCTCACAACAGATGCAATGGTCCGGCCGGGCACACCGATCGGTCCATTGCTGTACAACGCGTACCCGCTCACAACAGATGCAATGGTCCGGCCGGGCACACTGATTGGTCCATTGCTGTACAACGCGTGTACCCGCTCACAACAGATGCAATGGGCCGGCCGGGCACACCGATCGGTCCATTGCTGTACAACGCGTATTTCGGGATACAACGCGTACCCGCTCCCAACAGATGCAATGGGCCGGCCGGGCACACCGATCGGTCCATTGCTGTACAACGCGTACCCGCTCACAACAGCTGCAATGGGCCGGCCGGGCACACCGATCGGTCTATTGCTGTACAACGCGTACCCGCTCACAACAGATGCAATGGGTCGGGCGGGCACACCGATCGGTCCATTGCTGTACAACGCGTATTTCGGCATACAACGCGTACCCGCTCACAACAGATGCAATGGTCCGGCCGGGCACACCGATCGGTCCATTGCTGTACAACGCGTACCCGCTCACAACAGATGCAATGGTCCGGCCGGGCACACCGATCGGTCCACTGCTGTACAACGCGTACCCGCTCACAACAGATGCAATGGGCCGGCCGGGCACACCGATCGGTCCATTGCTGTACAACGCGTACCCGCTCACAACAGATGCAATGGGCCGGCCGGGCACACCGATCGGTCCATTGCTGTACAACGCGTATTTCGGGATACAACGCGTACCCGCTCACAACAGATGCAATGGGCCGGGCACACCGTTCGGTGCATTGCTGTACAACGCGTACCTGCTCACAACTGATGCAATGGGCCGGCCGGGCACACCGATCGATCCATTGCTGTACAACGCGTACCCGCTCACAACAGATGCAATGGGCCGGCCGGGCACACCGATCGGTCCATTGCTGTACAACGCGTATTTCGGGATACAACGCGTACCCGCTCACAACAGATGCAATGGGCCGGGCACACCGTTCGGTGCATTGCTGTACAACGCGTACCCGCTCACAACTGATGCAATGGGCCGGCCGGGCACACCGATCGATCCATTGCTGTACAACGCGTACCCGCTCACAACAGATGCAATGGTCCGGCCGGGCACACCGATCGGTCCATTGCTGTACAACGCGTACCCGCTCGCAACAGATGCAATGGGCCGGCCGGGCACACCGATCGGTCCATTGCTGTACAACGCGTACCCGCTCACAACTGATGCAATGGGCCGGCCGGGCACACCGATCGGTCCATTGCTGTACAACGCGTATTTCGGGATACAACGCGTACCCGCTCACAACAGATGCAATGGGCCGGCCGGGCACACCGATCGGTCCATTGCTGTACAACGCGTACCTGTACAGGTCAGTCGCATATGTCACCATGCTTGTCACTGGTGAACGTATGCCAGCCACATATACCTGCCAGAGACGCAGGGGCACACCTACAACACCCCATCCAGTCCACACTGTTTCCTAAGGCATGTAAGGCTGCATTACCTTTTCTGTGTATGGGGGTTAACATGTGGTTTCTGTGGTGGCACTTGTGGGCAGCCACACCCAGGCTGTGCATGTGTTCATGGGGACAGGGTCCTTTGTGTGTTCTGCACATGACCACTGTGATGTGCAACAGTTCATTTCGGAGCATGTGGCATGGTCACATTTCCAGGTTGTGTATGTGTGTGACATGTCACATACCCCCAGGGTCCCATGGGGGAAGGCATGTACGTCACAGGGTGACCCATTGCCACAATAGTGATGTCCCTCCACAGTCTGTGTGCATGTTGTGTTTCCGATGTCTCTGATTCCATGTGCACGATGGGAGACAGTCTCCACATCAACGTTGTTTGTGCATGGACTTTGATGTTGTGCGTCACTGGCATCCATGTCTGTCCTGCGGAGGCGACAGGGGCCACTACCTGTGGGAGTCATGTTTGTTTTTCTGACGTGTACATGATACGCCATGTCATGCCAGTGTCCATGTGGCAAGACAGGGTCACTGGGAATCTACCTGTCAATGAGCTGTGATGCCTGTGGCGCATCTGTCCAGACACGTCACTGTGGTGTGTGTGTGGAACGTGACAGCAGTAAATGGGTGCTGTGACACAGCCTAATGGTTTCCCATAGCACAACCTGGAACCTGTTGTCCACACATGTTGTACTGAGAAGTTAGATGATGGCCATGTAGGTGCGAGTTATGTCCAAACAGAACGGCACACACATCAAGTACTTGTGTCTCGTAATGATGTATCATGTGAAATTGAGTATGGTGAATGGCACATATGTGGGGTGACTGACAATCTTTCTTTCTTCAACCTATGCACTGCAGGGCTCCAGCTGTCCATAGACCATTCCCTGACCTGGCAACGATGGTGGAACGTGACAGCATCCGACGGTACCGCTTCACCAGGCAGCTGATTGAGGATTTGGCAGTGCGCTTGGCACCACATTTGCAACCTGGCCGGCCGTACCCTATGGCGCTGACCCCCAAGGTGAAGGTAATGGCAGCCCTACACTTCTTTGCCACCAGTACCTTTCAACACACTGTGGCGACTGCCGGTGGGATGTCACAGACTATGTTCAGCCGTGTGCTACGCGATGTTTTGGAGGCAATGTTGAGATGCCTGAACCAGTACATCTATTTCCCTACACGTCCACAACTCACTGATGTCGAGTGACTTCTATGCCCTGGGGAGGATGCCACATGTTATTGGCTCCATTGATGGGACACATGTGGCTTTGGTACCACCACAGGCACATGAGCAGGCATACCGGAACCGGAAACATTACCATTCGATCAATGCTCTGGTGGTATGTCTTGCAGATATGAGCATCACACATGTGTGTGCCCGTTTCCCTGGTTCAGCACACGATGCCTACATGATGAGGAGTAGTCGCATCCCGAGGATGATGGCACAGATGCAGAACCAGCGTGCCTGGCTTGTCGGTGTGTACTGACTTTGTACCATTGTGTGTGTTCTGCTCTGTAGTTTACCGCCCACTTTTCCAAATCAGCTAATGTGCACTTGTCTGTCCGTAGGTGACTCCGGATACCCCAACATGCCGTGGTTGCTGACACCCCTCAGGAACCCTGTGACACCAGCCCAGATGCGCTACAATGAGGCACATGGTCGGACCAGGAGAGTGATTGAGCGGACCTTTGGTCTCCTGAAGAGCCGCTTCCGCTGCCTGGACAAGACAGGAGGGGCCCTCCCATATGCCCCAGCAAAGGTGTGCAAGATTGTCATCGTCTGCTGCATGCTACACAACCTGGCAGTGCGGAAGGAGTTGCCTCTCATCCTGGATGACGATGACCAACGTCCACCACCTGTGGAGGATCCTGGCCTGGACCCCGATGCCAGTGATGATGATGATGATGATGGTGATGTCCGCACACAGCTCATCACCAACTTCTTCAGCTGAATGTGAGTATCCAGGGAGATGCAATGTGAATGATGTGAGTTTGCATGATATGTGTGGGTGGTGCTCTGGTGCTGTTTGAGTGTGGCCATGTGCTACTTGACTGGATGCGTGCAGCAATGTGTCCTTACAGGTAGTATGTACTCCCCAACAGTTTTGACATGCTAACTTGGTTTTGTGTACTTGTCTTGTGACATGTATTGGGCATGAGTATTGCAGTTCTGTCCTGTTCTTCAGTGGTTTTCACTGTGTGTCAAGTCTGTCCTTCACAGGGTGCTTACTGAGTACTTTGGTCAACTTGGATCCCCCAACACCATGATTCAGCTTTCAGGGTGGCAGCAGTAGTTTCCCTACAGGTGATGTGCCACACACCCCTGGACTTCATATCTTCTGCACTTGTTGACTGTGTGGCCACTGCCACGTGGGATTACCTTGCATTTGTAGTGGAAACAACATGTTGCAAATGTGTAATAAACCTGTGCTTCACTTTGGGATGTGCGTTGTCTGTGGTCACACATCTGACTGACATTTGCTTACTGCACCTGTGGGCTAGTTGACACAGACTCTGAATAGGTGTGGTGTCTGTGCATTCCACAGTATTTCCTGGCAACATCACTGTAGGCGATGAGTCCGATGGCCCTGGTGTCTCTGTGTTGTGTAGCCCTAGTGGTGTGTCTCCCTCATATGTGTCACGTCACCATGACTCACATGACGGTGTTGTACTTGCTGTAGCAGTTAGCATACACAGGTGTAATTTAGCAGATCATCATCACCATAACAGTATCCACATTTGAATAACAACAGAGGCAAGTATGGTGTACTAGTGATTTTATTTACAGAAATGTGTGTGTGTATAGTGCGCAGGATGGTGGGTGCTGTACATTGGGATTGTGATCCAAAGTTCCAAGATGAGTTGGAAGTCTTGGTAGCAGAAATGTCCTGAGTGAAGTCCACAGTCATATGATACATTAGTCCAACTTGAACTCCCCATGTCATGTGGGAGAGTTGTGTTGCATTCGACAGGGTGAAAAGTTTGCACACAAAGGAGAATTTCCGGAACAGGTGTTGGCTTCCTGGGGGATGTACGTGGCCATCAACCTCTCAGTTTTGCTTCCTCGGACGACCCCTCTTCTTTGGGGGGGGACCCTCACGTGCAGGCTGCTGCAGTGCAGGGGAGTCTCCGCCAGAGTCCTCCTCCCTCCCTGTGGCGGTGTCAGTTGTTGCAGCACCAGATGTTGTGGGCACACAGGGAGGTGTGGCCATGTTGGTGCTAATCTGGCGGAGGCATGTCAATATGTCCCTATGCACCGCTGTGAGTTCTTGCAATGTGTCCCACTTGGACTCCATGCGAGACATGTGTGTCTCCACACGGGACATGTGGGAGTCCAAGCGGGCATGATGGGCAGCCTGCTGCTGTGGTATGTCCTTGAGGATCCCCACTACCTGTCTGACCTCTCCGGTGCTATCCTGGTACGCATCAGCGATGCATGCCAGTTGTGGGTCATCATGCAGTCCAGACCCCTCTGCAAGCAGCGACCTATGTCTACCACCCCTCCCACCACCCCTGGCGACACGTGCAGGACCTGCGGTGGCACGCACAGGTGACCCAAGGCCCCCTTGGGGGTTGTTAGTGGTGTTGTTGTCCGTTGCTCCACGGTGGGCCTGGGGCCCTGTGCTGTTATCATCGGTGGTCCTTGGTCTGTCCGTGTCGGCGGGGGTGGTCTGTGTGTTGGCAGTTGTTGGAGGGGTGGGTGCAGGGGTGCAGATGTTGGTCCTGCTGGTGCTGCATGATGACTCACACCGGAGGTGCCAGGTAGGTCTTCGCCATCCGAGGAGGGCAGAGGCTGTTACACACCAGTGAGCTCAGTGTCCCCCGGAGCCTGGGACAGGGACTCCTCCTCGCCTGCTGCTGTGTCCCCATCATCATCACCTGTATTTGGAAGAGACACACATTGTATGTTATGTTTCTACAGGCATCAATGGTTCACACACCTGACAGTTGTGACTGTACCTCTGGATGCGGGCATGTACATTGCATTGTCCTAAGTTGTCACAGTAAAAGGTTGATATTGGTGTAGCACATTGTCCTGCATACCTGGGGCATTTCAATGTGAATGTTGAGGTGTGTGCATGGCCAGCATTGGTTGTATTTGGTGGACATCCGGCCATCCTTCTCCACCTAGCCCAGTTATCCCACCATGAAGCATGCCACCCTTGCAGTGGGTTCAGGTTGACTCTCAGGATGTCATTCAGTGGTGTTCTGCTGTTTGTTGGTGCACAGTTCCCAGCAGGGCCTTGTGCTCCCCACAGCAGTACCCAGTGTCAGCCATCTTGTCAGTCCTTTTCCACTCCCTGTGATGTGAGCATGGTTCAGAGTGGTGTTGATGGGCCAATTGTGAGGGTGAGCAATATCTGTGACTACAACTCCCATCATGCTATTGCCTACACCCCCTTCCCAGCATGCCCGTACTTCCTTCCTTTTGACTCTGCTTCCCTGTGGGGTAGTGTGCCTGTGCTGACAGGAAGGCGGACAGTGTTGTCCTTGCGTTTGTTTGGCTACAAGTCCCAAGAGTGTCCCTGTGCTTCACACAGCATTACCCAGGGTGGTGGTTCTTTGTGGGATCTTCATTTGGTGTGTGAGGCATTGCATTCTCCCAGGTGGGTTATGTGGAGTTTGTGTTGAGGGGTGTGTGAGGAGAGCTGCTTGTAACTATGGTCAGTGCTGTGAGTCCTCCTTCCCACCCAGCCAGATATCCCACCATGCAACGTGCTTGCATTGCAGGGAGTGCAAGTTGGGTTTCAGGATGTCAGGCAGTGGTGTTCTGCTGTTTGTTGGTGGACAGTTCCCAGCAGGGCCTTGTGCTCCCCACAGCAGTACCCAGTGTCAGCCATCTTGTCAGTCCTTTTCCACTCCCTGTGATGTGAGCATGGTTCAGAGTGGTGTTGATGGGCCAATTGTGAGGGTGAGCAATATCTGTGACTACAACTCCCATCATGCTATTGCCTACACCCCCCTTCCCAGCATGCCCATACTTACTTCCTTTTGACTCTGCTTCCCTGTAGGGTAGTGTGCCTGTGCTGACAGGAAGGCTGACAGTGTTTTCCTTGCGTTTGTTTGGCTACAAGTCCCAAGAGTGTCCCTGTGCTTCACACTGCATTACCCAGGGTGGTGGTTCTTTGTGGGATCTTCATTTGGTGTGTGAGGCATTGCATTCTCCCAGGTGGGTTATGTGGAGTTTGTGTTGAGGGGGTGTGTGAGGAGAGCTGCTTGTAACTATGGTCAGTACTGTGAGTCCTCCTTCCCACCCAGCCAGATATCCCACCATGCAACGTGCTTGCATTGCAGGGAGTGCAAGTTGGGTTTCAGGATGTCAGGCAGTGGTGTTCTGCTGTTTGTTGGTGCACAGTTCCCAGCAGGGCCTTGTGCTCCCCACAGCAGTACCCAGTGTCAGCCATCTTGTCAGTCCTTTTCCACTCCCTGTGATGGTGAGCATGGTTCAGAGTGGTGTTGATGGGCCAATTGTGAGGGTGAGCAATATCTGTGACTTCAACTCCCATCATGCTATTGCCTACACCCCCTTCCCAGCATGCCCGTACTTCCTTCCTTTTGACTCTGCTTCCCTGTGGGGTAGTGTGCCTGTGCTGACAGGAAGGCTGACAGTGTTGTCCTTGGGTTTGTTTGGCTACAAGTCCCAAGAGTGTCCCTGTGCTTCACACTGCATTACCCAGGGTGGTGGTTCTTTGTGCGATCTTCATTTGGTGTGTGAGGCATTGCATTCTCCCAGGTGGGTTATGTGGAGTTTGTGTTGAGGGGGTGTGTGAGGAGAGCTGCTTGTAACTATGGTCAGTGCTGTGAGTCCTCCTTCCCACCCAGCCAGATATCCCACCATGCAACGTGCTTGCATTGCAGGGAGTGCAAGTTGGCTTTCAGGATGTCAGGCAGTGGTGTTCTGCTGTTTGTTGGTGCCCAGTTCCCAGCAGGGCCTTGTGCTCCCCACAGCAGTACCCAGTGTCAGCCATCTTGTCAGTCCTTTCCACTCCCTGTGATGTGAGCATGGTTCAGAGTGGTGTTGATGGGCCAATTGTGAGGGTGAGCAATATCTGTGACTACAACTCCCATCATGCTATTGCCTACACCCCCTTCCCAGCATGCCCATACTTCCTTCCTTTTGAGTGGACTTCACTGTGTGTGAGTGTGACAGCAATGGCAAGATGGCTGACAGTGTGGTCCTGTTGTTTGTTGGTGCCCAGTTCCCAGCAGGGCCTTGTGCTCCCCACAGCAGTACCCAGTGTCAGCCATATTGTCAGTCCTTTTCCACTCCCTGTGTTGTGAGCATGGTTCAGAGTGGTGTTGATGGTCCAAATGTGAGGCTGCCCATTATCTGTTACTACGAGTCCCATCATGCTCTTGGCTACACTGACTTCACCAGCATACACAGGATTCCTTCCTTTCTGTGAGCTTCCCTGTGAGGTGGTGTTCTAGTGGTGGCTAAATATCTGACAGGGTTTGTTGGTTAGATTTGTGCCACTGCCTAGCTCTATTTGGTATTGGGTTTGTACATGTCATGACACAGTTACATATCACTGTGACATGGCATGTATTGTGTTTATCTGACTAACATACACTTCTTGGGATGATTATCTTTTGGTTGCTGTTGATTTGCTAGGGGTGCATGGTTTGACTATCCCCTTGACAGTGATGTGTGTGTATTGGCACACAATATTGTGTATATTAGTTGTGTACTCACCAGGCTCTGGGATGTTTGTTAGTCCATATACGCTCACTGGTGGTAGGATGGCCCGCACCTTCTCCTCCCAGGGCCTGAGGTATACTGGTTTGGCAGGAGGGCCACTGCCGGTGTGCTGGCTCAGGAGGTAATCCTTCTTCAGTAGGTCCCTGACCCTCCTGCGCACATCATACCACCTGTTCTGGATGTCTTCCTTTGTGCGCAAACATGGTGATTGTGCGTTCACCCTGTCGACGATCCTCGCCCACATCTTGGTTTTCTGTGCCATGGGGGTCTGTTGGACCAATGTGCCAAACAACTGTGGCTCTACCCTCAGGATCTCGTCTACCATGACTTCCAATTCACTATCTAGGAACTATGAATTCTTCTTTAGGGGCATGGTGATGGGTGGTGATGGTGATTGATGTGTGTGTGTGTGCAAGTAAGGGTGTGTGAGTGTAGGTTTTGCTGTGTGTGTGTGAGGCTGCTATTTGTTGAGGTGCTAATGGTGTGTGGCTTTTGTGTTGGATGAGCTGTGTGTGTGTCTGCTGTCTGATGGTGTTCTGTGCTGGCAGGTCAGTGGAATTTGCAAAGGATCATGGTCGTGATTTGTGGCCTTTATGTAGGTGGAGTTGGGGGTGTGTCCATGTTCCATTTTATTCACCCCCTGTATTTATTGGCTTTGTCATTGCTTGTTTGGCCCTCTTTTTTTATATTTTTTCATTTGTGATTATTGTGCATGTAGGAGTCGTTCTTCTGACCGAGTAGGACGTTGCAGTTATCTCGTGCGCGCCTCTCCGAGTCGTTCCCGCTGTGTATCAGCTCAGTTTCATATGCGGCGTACGCGTCGGTCGCGGAGTATTGTGTTTGTTCGTCTGGGTTTTGTATGCGTGTCGGCTCCGTGCGAATCGGTCTGATTTTGCAACCATTGCATCATACTGCGCGGGTCGGAGTTCGCGGGTACGTTTCGTTCGGGTTGATTCCTGGTGCGTGTCGGTCGGTTCGATTCGCGTGGTTTCCCGGCCGGATAGCTTGTTTCCGTCCGGGTCGATCGTTCGCCTTGAGTTCCGTACGAGTCGGTCGTGATTCACATGCATTTCATCGTACTTCCCAGGTCGGGCAACGCCGGTACGTGTCGGTCGGACTATAATCCCGTACCGAGTCGGTCGGTATTTTTTCCGGCCCGAATCAGATTCGGCCCCAAAGTCTTGAACATATCCTGAAAGCAACACTCACAAATGTTGGCACATTCCAGCCTAGGACCTAAATCAGTCCAGTCTAGTCAGAATGACCTACAAAGTACAGCCCAAACTAACCAAAAGTTACTGAATACTTTTACTGTTATATCGAGAAATAAGTCCCTTGTCTGCATTTTGGACAAGGCCTTTAAAATAGAGCTAAAATTGGACTGGCACACAAGTGACTCCCCGCAGTGCCTAACGGCATTTGTATTTGGCGTACAAATATGTCTTGACCTTATCCTGTACACAAGTAGCCTGTGAGAGAAGTTTTTCTAAACTGAAGTGCATCGAAATCCGCCTAAGAAACAAATTGGTCAGGAAAACCTTGAAGCCTTTATGCTCATTTCAATTAAATGGAATGTGCTTTCTCAGTTGAAAAATGATGACATTATAGACTTAGTTACAAAAAAGTGCATTGCTGCAAGAACTCTTGGTTGAGTAATACTCAATCTCTCCACGGCCCAGACTTTAAGGCAGAAACAGATGTGAACAAAACTGTGTTTTTCTGTATATGGACGTCAACTACTGGCTGTGGAACAAATTGTAAGGATAAATGTTTTCAGCATTCTTTATACTCCAGGCTGCCTTTACCTTGTTTGTGAATTCAAAAGAAGAATTACAAGAATAATTGATAAGAAAAGCCATAATGATTTCAAAGCTCCTCTTTTTACCAACCTTCACTCAGTCCACTGGAGAAAACCCACGGAAGAATTTGGGGAGAAGCTGCATATTTTTAGGTAAAAGACTGCATATACTATGAGTATAGGATTTATGCATGTTGCTCGGTTTTGCACAATTGTTTTGTTTTTTTCTGTTGATACAGGTTACATTCTCTAGTGCCTTTGTAATTAATTTGAACAAGAGAATTATCTACATGAATGTTGAAGATAATAATGAGATTCATTGTAGTCCTGGGCAGATAGCCTAGTGAAGACTTCATACAATAGATACATACATTCAGGTAAATGATAACAAATTATGCTGGCTTGAGTTAACTTTTTTGTGTTTTTTGGAGTATCCTTTGGTAGGTCCTAATCAAGTGTTATCTTCTTTCTACAGGTTCTTTTTTTCCTACTAGTCCACTCCTCTATACCATGTGAATCAGGACCTGAAAAGCATCAACAGAAATTTCTAATGCACTCTAGCCCTTAAGGGATAATCCTGTGAAATACTTTGGAGAAAAGATGCATACTTTCAGGAAGACGTCAGGTGTTGTAATTGAGCTGTTTGGTATGTTTTGGAGGTTTTGTAAGGGTACTTTCTGCAGGTGACATTTATATAATATTTATGTTCTTTCTATATTGTTTACAGTTCCGTTTTCTGCAGTCCTCCACAGTGAAGCTGGACAAGGGAATAATTGATATAAATGGCAGAGCCTTTGGTGCTGAGACAATCTAGCCTTTCAGAGCGAGGCTAGTGAAAACTTTGGGCAAGCATGTGTACATCCAGGTAAAAGACTACACATTGTGATAGATCTAGATTTCTTGCTTTTGGATTTTTACAGTATAGTTTTGTTGCCCCAAATCAAATATTTATTGTCCGTGTTCGTGCAGGTTCTGTTTTCCACAATGTCTCCTCTATTGACCAAGGATTGTAAAGGATACTCAGAAGTTTTAAATCCACTCTAGCCCTGTGCAAATTATCCAGCAAATATCTAAGGAAAATCTGCATACTTTTAGGTAAAAGACCAATCATTGTGAGTGGACATAATTGTATATCTCTGTGAATTTGGTAGGCCTATTTGGTGTAGGTGTTATTTATCTTTCTATTTATAATACAGGTTCTTTTCCCTTCCAATAAATTAGAAGGAAGGAATCATTTGCTGGAATTAGAGAGCCATTGCAACGAACACAAACTATACTTGTAGGTAAAATTATAGATTTATCTGTTTTTTACACTCTGCAAGATCTATTTTATGTATGGGTAAAAAGTATATTATTCTCTTTATTTTTTGTTGTTGCAGGTTCTGTTCCCTAAAGCCCCTTCATTGTGAATTGGCAAGAGAAGAACCCATGAGAGTTTAAGACCTGTTCTTTCTGGTTGGTTGTAGTTTCTTTTCCTAGATATCCTGATCTAACCCTTTGCCACTTGACTGTGTGTGAAATGTCTGATTTGTTTAATGCAACAAACTACAAATGGTTCTGTCGGGTAGAGCAATTGCTTTACACTCATGTAGTATTAATCATGTAAAAAACAAGTCTAATTAATTTCTTTATAGACTTCAAGATGGAACATGAATGACAAGCGATATTTAACATGAAAATAAATTTTTACTTTTTCTCTGTAAAACATATAGTCATATAGGGCTGTCAAAATTCAATGATCATCAAATGACATCAGTGACAAAAAATTAAGTGAATGAAGTGACAAAGTGACATAAGTGACTGGGTGAAGTTTATATATAAGTGATACGAGACATACAAATATATACACAATATACAAGTAACAACTAAAAGATGGAGGGCCAGATGTACGATGATTGCATTTTGCGACTCACAATTTGCGAGTCGCAAAATGCAATGTACAACAGTGTCTCAGACATTGATTGCGATTCCCAATGGGGTCGCAAATTGCATGCCTCATCAATATTCACGAGGCAAGCGCAATTTGCGACCCCATTGGGAATGGGTAGCACTCCCAGGGATGGTGGCCTGCTGGGGTCAGCAGACCACTATGTCTGGGACTGCTTTTTAAATAAAGCATATGCAAAAGAAACAATTGATTGACGGAATGCTGGACAATGCAAACATTCACCCCCAGTCACAAGGATCTGGGTTTAATCCATCATTCTTTTGCTCACCACACCACCCCAGTTTGGACCCATCCATATGCAAATCAGTCTTGACCCTGTTCCTTGTGGGAACAGTCCAGCCCGAACTGCCAAGCCAGGTCCTCCCTGGACCGGAAACAAGCATCCTGGGACCGGTTTCAGGGCATCACCCTTCCTCAGCCAGGCTAGCTTAAATCCAATGGTGTAGTGAGCACGGGACCCACGTCTGGGCATACCCTTCCCAATTAGGGCGACATATGCAAAAGAAACAATTGATGCTTGTTTCCGGTCCAGGGAGAACCTGGCCTGGCAGTTCGTTCTGGACTGTTCCCATGGGGCACTGGGTCAAGACTGATTTGCATATGGCTGGGTCCAAACTGGGGTGGCGTAGTGGGCAAAAGAACGATGGATTTAACCCAGATCTTTTGACTGGGGGAGAATGTTTGCATTGTCAGCATTCCCTCCATCATTTGTTTGCTGTAACACTTTTCGCCCTAAGTGGGATGGGTATGCCCAGACGTGGGTCCCTTGCTCACTGTGCCACTGGATTCAAGCTAGCCTGGCTGAAGAAGGGTGACATACTCTGAAACCGGTCCCAGGATGCTTGTTTCCGGTCCAGGGAGAACCTGGCCTGGCAGTTCGGTCTGGACTGTTTCCATGGGGCACAGGGTCAAGACTGATTTGCATATGGCTGGGTCCAAACTGGGGTGGCGTAGTGGGCAAAAGAACGATGGATTTAACCCAGATCTTTTGACTGGGGAGAATGTTTGCATTGTCAGCATTCCGTCCATCATTTGTTTGCTGTAACACTTTTAAATAAAGCAGGGCTTTTTTTTAAATGCAGCTTTTTTAAATGCAGCCTGTTTTCCTCAAAGGAAAACGGGATGCATTTAAAAAACGAAAATTAAACTTTCGAGTTTCATTTTTTAAGGGCAGGCAGTGATCCCTGGGACCACTGCCTGCTCCTAAAAAATATTTACGCACACACTCACAAAGGGGAAGGGGTCCCCTGGGGACCCCTTCCCGTTTGCGAAGTGGTTTACCACCTACTTGATGTAGGTGGTAAACTGTGAGTGTCTTGCGACCGCAAATGCGGTCGCAAAACAACAGTACATGGCATGGTGACTCACTATTAGGAAGGGACGCACCTTCCTAATAGCGAGAGTCGCAAATGCTAATTTGCGAGTGGGTGACTCAAAAAATAGCATTTGTACATGCCTGGAACCTTTTTTGCAGTGGCAAACGGGCCGATCTCCCGTTTGCGGCCGCAAAAAAGGGTTGTACATCTGGCCCGGAGTCTGTCCTTTTCAATTGTAAATGAAGTGTCTCCGGTGCACGCTAAGTAGGCTTTTTAATTCTTGGGGCCGGAAGACCTAATGGACATAGACCGAAAATTACGTTGACGTGTCGACCAAGACGAGTGCGCAATTGGATGTCATAGCGGGTCTTCTTCAGGATGAGCGGACGACAAGGAAAGACAGCCTAAAGGGAAAGTGATTCATTTGTGAATCACGTGTGTTCCATAGTTGAGGATTATTATTAAAAAACCGGGACAAGTGGCTGGATCTACTCACCAATTCCAAAATAATTAAACACTCCCATGGCGAGGTGAGTGCTTAAAGTGAATAAGAATTTCAGAACAGTGGAAAATTTTAATTAATTGTTATACATTTAAAGTTGAATTTTGAAAAATAAAGTATTGTGTAAAAATAAATGTATATGTCAGAAGTTATAATATGTTTCTAAGTATTTATGTTTATATTGCTTTTAAGGGTTTTCATTTATAAATAATTTTATTTTGCTATCTTTTTGACTTTAATAAGTGGTAGGTAAATTACTGATATTTTTATTGTTATTTCTTTCATATTATGTTTCTAAGTATTTATGTTTATATTGCTTTTAAGGGTTTTCATTTTTAAATAATTTTATTTTGCTATCTTTTTGACGTTAATAAGTGGTAGGTAAATTACTGATATTTTTATTGTTATTTATTTCATATTTATTTAAATACATTCTTTTTTTTCTTTAATATTGATTAGTGTATGTGTGTCTAGCAGGATCCATCACTTTCCCACAATGTTGCTTATGTTGCTTATTTTGTAGTGGGAATAGTACATTTGACACTCCCCAGAGTCCAGCACTTTCCTCAATGTTGTTTTTTTGGATAGACAATAATAAATGTGACCCTTCCCAGACCCCAGAGCCCAGCATGCTCACCAGTGTTGCTTAGCTTGGAGTAGGAATAGAAAATGGGACCTCCCAGATTCAAAGACTTTCCCCCATATTGTTTTGTTTAGAGCGGGAGTAGTAAATATGACCTTTCAAAGTCCATTGCTTTCCCTAATGCTGATTAGTATGGAGTAGGAATTTTAAATCTGACTGTCCAGGACTTACCACATCCTGCTTTGTTTGGAGTGGGAATAGTACATTTGACAGGCCACAGTCCAACATGTTCCACAGTGTTGCTTAATGTGGAGTGGGAATAGCAAATCTGATCATCCAAATATATGCATTTCAACCAATGTCAGTTGGATTTGAGTTAGAATAGTACATTTTGCCTCACTAAATATATGCATTTTCTTCAATGTTAGTTGGATTGGAGTTAGAATGCTAAATCTGCCCCTGCTAAATTGATGAATGTTTCACAATTTTAGTTGGACTGGAGTTAGAATAATAAATCTGACCCGCCATATAAGTTAATTTATTTCATTTTGAAATGTATTTAATTTTTTTACATTTTTGCAGATTTACGGGAAAACATTTTACATTTAAACATTTTTTTAAATACTTTAATTTGTGAAGATAATTAATTTTATGTTTATTTATCAATAAATAGATGTTTAGATTTTTATAAATTTAGCATTTGATCTATGATTTGTAAATACATATTTTTAATGTAAAATGGTTGATTATTTTGTATTATTTGTGATTTAAATTACATCTTTTTTTAAGAATAATTACAAAATATTGTATTTGTAATTATTTTTAATTATATAAAATATATTCCAAAAATGCATCTCAGCTTTATATAATTTAAAAATAGTTTTAATGAAATACATTTAACATCTTTCAATTATATTATTCATATAGTTTTACACTATATTTTGTGTTTTTATATTTTTATTAATTTTAATGCTATTTTTAAAACTCAGTATTATTGTAATCTATATTTTTGTACTAACTAACTTTAAAATTGTTTGAAGGACAATATTATGGAAACACATTTTTTGTTATTTGTGTTATAAATATAGGATTAATGATATTTTGGTAGTCACTATTTTTAATTCAGATATTTTGGTAGGTGGCTATTTTGGTAGATGATATTCAGGACTACAACCCTACAGTCCAGTTCTCCTTTAGTTAAGCTCCATTTGTAGATGGCCGCCAAACACAGAATCCACTCCAACAACATTCCAATATGTTCCTTTCTCAGATCAACCCTGTAAGGTGGTTCCTGCCATAACAGTATATAAAGAGCTACTGATCTGAGTACCAGTGCATCTCAAATCCTTTTGACTTACTCCTGCTGTTGGATTATCTACTCCTGATCTGCTACTGTCCTGCTAGCTCCAGCTCAGCTCCAAGCCTTCCAGCCCTGCTCCACTCTTTGTCTTACTCCAGCTCTACACCAAGCCTACCGGGTCCAGCTCTGCTCCAGTCTAGGTCTTACTCATATCCAAACTTTCCATTCAGATCTTTCTAAGACAGGCTACTTTATAAGTAACCTTACAGGCTTACCCTTATTCTGGGCTGTACCCTTAGTGGCTGCCAATGAACCTTGTCAGGTTGTTAATGCTACCCTCTTGGGAAAGTTTAAATGCATGTTTATTTGCCCTGATGTCAGGGCTTCTGCAGAAGAAGCACTTTGTTATCCCCAGCAAGGCATTATGGATGCCCTGAAATGTGTTACTCAGTTCAAGCACATAGCCACAGAGACTGGGCTGAATGGACCCAAATGACACTTCTATGAAGAGGTCGGCAGGAAAGAAATCAAGAATGAATTAGCACGTGTGCCCCTTATGGTTCCTTGCGTGAATTGACTAACCTAATTTTAAAGATAGAGCACAGAATCAATTAAAGAAGATCAGAAAAGAAAAAAACTAGCCAATAAAATGCAGTTTCAGACCACTCTGGTCCCCAGTTACCAGCCAGTCAAAGCCCTTGATTTTCCTGCCTCTTCACCTGAAGAGCTTATGAAAATCAGAACTGCTTTGCAAAGCCTATCAGTTAAAGAATAAGCGTGTAGAAGTCACTACGGATTCGTCTGTTTTAGAATTCGTAAGAACATATTCTTTTATTTTGTATAAGACCTGTAATCCCATCTTGAGAACATATTGTGTGAGACTTTGTCAGTGTTAGTGGTGATTCTATGCGATTTCTTAGTGTATTGATTCATGAGGATTTTGGACACTGTCTTCAGGTGCTAGCACGTCTGGATTCAGGAGCTACTGTCTTACTCAGTCTTTGTTACAACAACAAATTATCCTTATTATTAGAAGGAAAGGAGCAGACTGGTTATAGACAGTGGATGATATAATGTTATGTACAGTTCTGGTACATTGTCACACAAAGCCATTATGTATAACATTTGAGACCACAAGGAAATAGTCTTGTTTGATGTTATTGCCACATGCAATAATCATGTAATTTTAGATTGCCTTGGCTTGTACACTGTGACCCATATATAAATTGTGGGCAGGACCATATATATGAGTTCCACCTTCTGTCATGAGCATTGTAGGTCATCATCTGGTAATTGGTTCCCACATGGTTCTACTGAAGATGATGGTAGATCAGTTTCTGGGCATGATGCCCCTGTGCCAGTTAAGGCAAAAGATCTTTTTCTGGGTATAGTTCGCCTAATGTCAATCAGCTGGTAACTATGTTATCCGAGAAGGTGAAGCCTTCAAAAGTCTTTCTTAGTATGTCCTTATGAGAGTTGAAGGTGACTAGAGAACAAGAGATGTCTTATTATCCCTCAGACAGAGCTCTTGTGCAAATTAACCAGATAACATCTTAATAATATCTAGCACACTGCTCTTGAGAAGAATGGACAGTTGAGGCCTGACTATTTCATTTAGGATTGTTCTGATTCCACAATGTTGGATTTAGAAGCTGGGACCATTTCTGACCCAAGTACACTGCCTAATGAAGCTCTACAAGAAGACAATAAACAATAGAACCCTTATCGACCCCCTCCAAATGAATTGAACAGCCAACTTTGGGACTATCAGGAGGTAAGACACCGAATATTGCTCAATTGTTTCTTGTGCCTCTGAAAGACCATCCATGTGTGGATATCTTGGTAGGAAAGAATCAATACAGGTTGCCACCTGACTCAAACTATTTACAGCAAGTTCATATATTTGCTGAGTCTCACCATTTGCAGCAAATGTAGGGGGTCATTATGATAGCGGTGAACCCCCACCGGCAGCCTGTCAGTGGCGGGATCACTGCCATTGTGCGGCCAAATACCGCCCGCCAGATAAGGATGGCGGGCAGTGTGCTGGCGGACGGAAAGCCCGTCCGCCACGGGTCTGGCACAGGCAATTGTTACGATTGCCTGTAGGACCCGGCCAGCATACCTAGAATGGTGGCGTGCCTAGCAGGCACCGTCAGCCACATTAGGATGCTGCATCAAGCCAGCCTTTCAATGGCTGTTCAACCGCCATTCAAAGGCTGGCGGGGATGTACTTTGGGGGCCCATTGCGGGCCCCCCTTGTACAGGGTCATGGGAATTGTGCACTTGACCAGGTGGTGTCTGCCACGTAGTGCAGGGAAATGCACAACATCCATTTTTGCCATTGCAGCGGATGCTGCAGCCAGCAGCACCCGCCGCAATGGTAAACATGCACGATGTGACCGCCTCAGTGGCGGTCGCATTATAATTGCATGTGCGGGACCGACGCCATATGGCCGGATGGTCCCGATTCCCGGGATGATGGCGGATGGACTTAAGTCCGTCCGCCATCATAATCACCCCCTTAGTACTTCAAAGAAGAGGTGGAGTTTTACTGTTATGGTTCTGGACCAGCAAGGTGTATAGCTGTAAGTAAAAAGCTATATTACAAGGTTTCTTTAGTGGGACTTCATTCCAAAAATTGGGCACCAACATAGACTCCACTCTAAAATGGCCACCAAACATCAACATCATTCCAGTGTGTTCCTTTCTGAGACCAGCCCATCTTGTCAAGTTATTCCTATTCAGAGACCAGACCATTCCTGTTCGGTAGTTCCTGTCCTAACAGTATATAAAGAACCTCTGATCAGAGTACCCAGGTGTTGCAGCTCCATTGGCTTGACCTGCTATTAGACTCTTTGTTACTGCTCTAGCTGTGCTCCAGTTCTGCTCCAGTCCTGCTAACTCCAGGTTCAGCTTTGTCCCAGTCCTGCTAACTCCAGGTCCAGCTCTGTTCTGGGCCTGCCAGCTCTCCTCCACTTCTTGTCTTACTTCAGCTCCGATCCAGGCCTGCCAGCTCCAGTTTTGCTTCAGTCCTGGTCTTACTCAGTTCCAAAATTTAAAACTTGCATGAACTGTTCTACTATTGTGGCCCAGCACTTTAAACTTTTTTTGTTCCTTTGGCTTTTTCTTCCGTGTGGTGTCAGGCATTATTTTCCAGAGGGCAACTTCTCTGTAACCTGTGCTACAACTGGGACAGACAGTGTGGCTTCAAAAGTAGGTCATCCTTTCCTCAGAGCCTTTAAGCAAGAGCTGAAAGATAGACCCCTATGTCCAGCCCTTGATTCTCTAGGTCTCTAATTTTTTCATTTATATTTTGCTAGTCATAGGTGTTCCAGTTTCTTCTGCCTTATCTGTGCTTCTGTTCTTGAGCTTTTATCTCTCTAAAGCTTGCCTTTTGCTCTCTGGGACTCTTAGAGTTTTGATATGTACACTATTTTGTTCTCAACTGTGTACAACTGTATTCCTTTTGTAGAGGAATGGGCTCCTAGTTCCAGTCCCTGGCCCAACCTTTGTCTTGTGATATCATGTATTACTAAGTGCCTTAACCTTGACAGTGTGATATTGCTATTTTCTTAGGAGTCTCCACAGATCTTATTTCAATGGGTTTCGACAAGTGACCTCCTACAAGAATAATCTGCACAGGGACATTGAGTTTCTCTTTTTCTGTAGGAAGGTCTAATTCATACATACATAGACCTCTAGTGGTAACTCAATGAGTGTGTCCGGTTATTAGTTTCTTTTGCTGCTTGGAATCTTGGGGTTGTCTTGGCTTCTCTGTCCTGTTCGACTACTCTGTTTGCACCAGCTGTTTCCTTGTCTGTGCCTTTGCCTGCTTCTCTGCATCTGTACACCATGTCAGCACTTCATAGTTTGAAATTTCTGGACATTAGAGGGTGCTCCTTGTCATGCCTCATAACACACAGACTCTTTGAAACACACAAGGGTGACATCTCTACTCAATAAAGCCTCCCTACGTTCTTTAAAGTGCAAGAATTCTACTTATAAGTTTACTTAATACTCAGGAAAACTGCAACTTTTATGGAGGCAAAAAACATTTAGAGTGAATAGGCTGCAGCCTACTAGAGTCACTGAGTCAGATATTGTAGATGTCCAATTTTCCATTCTTTGTCAAATTAATGGCATTCCTTAAATGCCAAATCTATTCCGATGTACTCCCTTCATGTTGAAAAAATTCCCTGCACTTTGCTTTATTTCTGGATCATGTAGATTCCTTGTTTCTCTTTTTTCCTTCCTTCATGACTCTTCCTATTATTCACCTTTCTCCACACTTTTCCCAAAATCTAATTTGTCTTTACCCCTGTTATCTCCCCAGACCTATACCCTTGAACATCTACCACTGCTTTGCTCTACTATCTCTACCCTCACTCCCTCGTCTATACCCCTGTACCTCTAAAATTGCTTATATCCTATTACCTCTCTTCTCACCTATACCCTTGTACCTCTATCCCACTTATACAATTGTTTCTATACCTCAGTCTAAACTCACATTCTTCTATACTTACCCTGCTATCTCTATCCCTGTGTTTACTCTAGTGCCTCTACAATACCTATACCATGTACACGAACCATAATTCCTCTGCCCCATCACCCTTACCTTATGACGTCTTATTGCTATTCTCCCTATACCATAGTACCTTTGCTTCTACTTATACCTACTATCTATATCCCTACCTTTAACCTCTACCACTGCCTATACCCTAAATTCCTCTTTCTCTTCCTAATGCCAGTACCTTCAATTTCTTTCTCTTACATAATGTTAAATACCCTAGAATATCTATCCCTGCCCGATACTCTAGTACCTCTACATTATCTATACCCTAGTACCTCTACCTCTACTTTGTCTTGAATTCTGCCTACGAACCAACATCTTTACCGCCACTCTCAATTGATCACATCCCTTGTGACCATGCCTGTTCCCTTGTAACTTTTTCTTGTCTTTGGTGGTTGTTTTATTGATATTTCTTCAATTTCCTTGAGGAAAAAACTTTTCCTCATTTTGAAAATTTAGCACAATGGAGTTTCATCTGACGGGGACAGTTAGCGTCTGGTGTTACCAAGCAGGAGTTGATTCGAGACTGGGAAGAAATTGGTTTGCAGTTTTTTTGGCCAACACACCCTTCATGTTTTGCATGGCAAATGTTGTGCCTGACCCAGTTCAAGTAACCTGTGGAGTTCCCCAGGATTTCTGTTGGTCCTCTGCATTATATTTTTAACATCTTGCAGCACGACCTCGAATAATTCAATAGTTTTTTTTGTAACATACAAGCTATATTCAAAATATTCTCCGCATCTACAATGAATGTTACATTAATTCACTCCATTTTGTGCTTAAATGAGGATTGGGTGAACCACAACTGTCTAAATTATTGCAAAATCTTTTTCTGCTGATTGGCTCTTCTCTTTGAAACAGGTTACAACTCATTACCCACAAGTTACTTCTGGTGGTTTCATCTGCATCGCAGTATGAGGTTAAAATATTGGGGCTGAATTTGATAAATCTCAATGTACAAATGTACAAGCACATGAAAAGCCTAGCGGCTTCCTGGATAGTTGCTTACATCTTCAGTTTCTAAAACTGTAAATGGGTCCAAATAGGACTACTATGATATTCTTTGCACACTCAATACTAAGACATAAGACCAGAAACTGAGGATGCTCTAAAACTCGGCAAATGAAGCAGTGGTGAACATCTAAAAATAGATCACATTTGTCCAGTCTTAAGACGCCTTTATTGATTGTCTGTAGTGGTCAGGATAACACTAAGGGGCCGATTCCGATCTCGGCCGGTAGGGCTCCGAATCGGATTCGGATTTACCGGATCCGATTCGGAGCCCTGTTTCCCGACCGAATCGTACGCGGGTCCGGCCGAGCGATTACGATGCAGGCACCCGCGAAAACTCCGACCGACTCAAACGCGGCTTTAACACGCTCCGACCGACTCGCATGAACACGACTCGCACCACGCTATGGAGACGTTTCCCGGCCGGGTAAGTACGATGCGCGCCGCGAGCAGTCCGATCGACTCGCGCCGTCCGGCTCGAAAAAGCTGTCGGAGCCGGACTTTGGGGGTCCGCGTTGGACCCCCCTGTACGCGTAGGCGCGCGAGTCGCACACAGGGGGGACCCATGGGTCCCCCCTACCTGTGCGTGTATGGCGCGAATCGCTTCGCCGCGTACCTGCTGTAGGGGGCGCCCTTGTCCGCCTCGCACCCATTGAGTCAATGGGAGCCCGCGTACGCGTTGTACGACAGGCTCCCATTGACTGCAATGGGAGTCCGACCGACTCGAGTCCGATGGCATGCGTGCGCATCGTACTCGTTCGGTCGGACTGCCCGAGTCCGATTCGGTCGAAAATCTCTCCGGGTCCGGCTCGGTCGGGGAGATTTCCGGCCCGAATCGGAATCGGCCCCTAAATGTACTGATTCTTGACTGCAAGGATATATTTTGCATCCTTTCAAAATACCAAAAGCTTAAAGTACATACAGCAATAAAAAATGCATGATCCTGCACTAAGTATATGCTGGTAATCCCCAAGTGTGCATCAGTCTCATTCTGGAGGAAGAACTTTTCCTTCCTTGGCCGTTTTTTATGTTACAGAGAATGTATTGTGTTTCCGCGAATTGATGAAAAGGCAGTTGTTTGGATTTTTTCTCCTCTGCCAGCTTGCTCTAGTGCTCAGATGCCCAAGGATTGAGGGCCTGATTATGATGTCAGTCGGAAACTCTTCAGACCAAATCGGTCTCGGAATCGTTTCCGACCGAATCGGGTTCTGCGAGTCCGACTGACCGATTACGATGCTTCCGAACATCGTTCGGTCGGACACGCATTCACTTCAATGGGAGCCTGTGTTCTGAACGAGAAGACAGGCTTCCATTGAAACAAGCATTTGCAATGCTATAGGTCTCCCATTTACGTGAGTTTGAACTATTGGCATTGTGACTGACAATGCCTTTTATTTATGTTTTGGTTTTTAAAACATAAATAAAAGGCATTGTCATTTACAATGCCAATAGCTTAAACTCGCGAGACCTATTGCATTGCAAATGCTTGTTTTAAGGAGGCAAAAAAAAAGAAACCGTTTCGCAGTGTCCTTGAAGTGGGCGCCGCGCTCAGTATTAAAGTTTTACAAAATAAAAAAATAAACAGAGCGCGGTGGCCCTGAAGCGGGTGCCCCGCTCATCAAAGTTTAAAAAATAAAAAATGTAAAGTGAGCGCGGTGTCCCTAAAGCGACGGCCAAGCTCAGCATACAATTTAGAGCACATGATGCGACCTCTGACCCCAGTCTGAGTCCAGGTTCATCCTTGACACATGGTGCGATCCTGAGCACATCTTCCATAGGAGGCACTCAAGCCTTTTACCATTCACTTCCACCAGAACCACGACATTCATGCTCAGATCCCGACCTTCACATGGGACAGGAGTTGCCTGGAGTCCCGGCTACTTCCTGACGCCCAGTGTGATGCTCACAGGAGGCAGTACAGCCTCTCACCAGTGACTCACTCTGAGGTGATTACATTAGTTCTCTCTACTCTTACTGCCCGGAGGAGGGGGGGATGCCACATCCTGCTCTGGAAACGTGCAGTGAAGGGGCAAATGTGGCAACACCCCGGTGCAAGCAAGGAATAAACTCCTGACTGCTGTCTGGGTACTAAAATGCAGCAGTATAGAGGGATCCGTGAGCCCCGGTGCCACTGCACCTGATGCACCCTTGATAGCTAGGCTCCCGGCAGACTACCTCACTCTAGAGCCCGGGATGCACCGGAAGTCCCCCCTCGACACTTCACCCACGTGTAAACCTCTGGCTGAGGGTCCCAGCTAGTGTGATCCCCCCCTCCCCACCCCACCCCACCCCACCTCAGCATACAGCACTTTGTAGCCAAGATAGCGCCAAGTAAATACCATCCACCTTCAGTGGGCTGCTCCCTCCCTCCCTACCTACACCCCTTCAAAGGCCCGGGGTGTATACTCAGTGCAGGGGGGCTAATAACAGCGCAGGCCACAGACACCAAGATGGAGGGGGCAGAGGGCAGCAGGAGCCACCCTGAAGGGGGGCGGCCCAGCGGGTGAAGAGCTCATGCGCAGCACTCATAATAAAAGATCATTATCAGTACTAGTAGTATGAGAGCGATGACGAGTATTATAACACAAGCATTTGTAATGCAATAGGTCTCGCATTTACCCGAGTTTGAGCTATTGGCATTGTAAATGACAATGCCTTTTATTTATGTTTTGGTTTTTAAAACATAAATAAAAGGCATTGTCATTTACAATGCCAATAGCTTAAACTCGCGTAAATGCGAGACCTATTGCATTGCAAATGTTTGTTTTAAGGAGGCAAAAAAAAAGAAAAGAAACCGAGCGCGGTGTCCCTGAAGCAGGCGCCGCGCTCAGTATTAAAGTTTTACAAAATAAAAAGATAAACTCATCAAAGTTTTTAAAAAGAAAAATGTAAAGTGAGCGCGGTGTCCCTAAAGCGAACGCCAAGCTCAGCATACAATTTAGAACGCATAGCGCTGTATATGAAAATCGGCCGCCATTGTCCCCATCACTTTCAATAAACAAAATAGTGCTCACCCCCTTATAATGCAGACCGTGTAACAAGCCAAGAAAAGGTCCAGTCTTTATGGGCAGAAACAAACAGAGACAAGGCGGTACCAAGGCGCGACTAACAAGCCTATTTTCGAATCAGAAACCAGCATTTAGGAAGGACACTGACACAAGCCAATGACAAATATGGCCGGAGAGTGGGCGGGGCTTCCACTGCACACCCTAATACAGCATGCCTCGCAGAGCGAGCAGCGCATGCGCGCTGCCGCTAGGCTCGACCTAAAAAGGGGTGGTTGGGGAAAACCTTGCAACCTGTGATGGGCACCCCATGGTGCCTGTCACACTGTGCAGGGTTGTAAAGAGGGGTCCCATGGGTACTCCCACGGGCCCCAACCGGAGGCCTAAGGGTGAAGGGGGGCCTGCTACGGGCCCCCAAAGTCAGATTCCACAGCCGTTTCGTGTCGGGCTGATTGATTCGGAACGGCTGTCAGAGTCGGACATCATAATCGCTTGGTCGGAAACAGTGTCCATAGAGCTATACGGTTCGGCTACAAATGACTCAGGCTGTCCGAATGCCGATCGGAACCTAATCGGACAGCCCAAACGGTTTCCTTGCATCATAATCGGTCGGTCAGAAATGTATCCGATTCGGTTGGAAACATAGGTTCCGAATCGGATTCTCCGAATCCGAATCCCGTTCGGAGCCTTTCCGACCGACATCGTAATCGGCCCCATAGTGTTTTATATAATGATTACGATGGAGATAAAGATAAACTTCAAATTTCTGTATACAGTCTTCAGATCCTTTTCGATAAAAGGCCCCAAGTACCTCCAAGGTGTGATGCACCTCTGCAACTCTGGTTGGCGTCTCGGATCTAGCAATATAAATTTTGACTGCTCTTCCAAAGAAAAAAACCCCAAGCAGGAATAACCCTCAGAGCACATGGAGCCCAGTTCTAGAACTTACTGGACCCTCAGCTGAGATCAGTACACATGGCTCAAAGAAGCACTAAAACCCAAACTCTTAAATAAAAAAGACGTTTAACTTGTGATGATGCTCCTTAGAATACCCATTCTTCTTTTGGACATCCTAGCCTGTCCTTTTGTTTTAAACCCACAATCAATGTTCAGGTAAGCTCTGTAGGGTCTATCTCAGGTGTCTAACTAGCTGATTTATAAATACAACAAAATCCTTGGGTCTGAACTGTCTGTACACGAAAAATCAACAAGACTCACAAACAAGGACAAGGGCACTGAACTACAAACCTATCTGAGGGAAGGATCCCTTCAGGACGAAATCCCTCACCCACCTATGGTGGCATGCTTCATCATTTGGGATTCTCCTCCCAGAGGAAGACCTAGTTCCTCTGGGGGCTACAACCCCCTCTCTGAGAGGGAGGAGCTCAGGGATGTTTTTAATTCCTACTCTATCTGGATTAGTAAATCCACCAAATGAGAACACTAGAGAGGGTGAGGGCGCAGAGCAAAAGAAAAGAACAAGTGAACTGATGATAAAACTAACTAGGGAGAGTAGAATTAAAGTTTTATTCGGAAACTCTCGCTGTTAGGGTTAAAAACAGTGCACCTGTGGTATGGATTTAAACCACATGTTGAGGTGAAAATAGGTGGGCGACATGTTTCAGCCGTTACGCCCCTATATTGGGCATGGCTTTCTTCAGGACCTCATAGATGCTGCTGCTGCAAAAAATGTGAAACTCAAATGTATAAGAAAACAAAAAGAAGGAACCAGATATACTTGCGGTTCCTGCTGGGTGAAAAATGCCAATACCTATTATGGATAGATACAAAGGACAAAAATCAGTGACCTTGGACATACAATCAAACACACAAAAACACAACAAAACAGACAACGAAGTAGGCTGGGAAACCTCTGCCCACTGGTTGTACCAGTTAAGTGTACACATTTAAGAGGAAGCCAAAGAAAGTACTCCATGCTTACCCGTCACAACTGGGTATGTCGCTCCACCTCAACCTGGCGACAGCTCAGGGGAGGGGCACCGCTCTACAAAGAGAAATTTGTGACGTCTTTAGCGTGTGTCATTTTAAAGACACCATCTAAACATAAATTGCAGGGAGAGTTAAAAACCAACCACTAAGTGGCAAAAAAAGGGCCCAAAGCTCACTCATGAAGGAGACATATAATCATGCATCTAGTTGCAAAGTGAGGGAGACACAGCGCATCTATGTATATGTGTCAACCTGAGAGAGTTGGTGCAACAGATGGACGATAAACTGTAAAAACAATGGCCTCGAAATGGCAGGATATATCCATGGTGACCATCAGGGGTGTGTGTCTCTTTAAACATAAACGAGTGCATCCGGGGGATCCCATGGTTTCAAAAGGCAAAAGCATTGTCACATGATGGCAAGGGTGGTCCCCTAACTCAAAAATGGATGCAAACACATCTGAAGATCTTCAGCGAGAGTTTCCGAATAAAACTTTAATTCTACTCTCCCTAGTTAGTTTTATCATCACTTCACTTGTTCTTTTCTTTTGCGCTGCGCCCTCACCCTCTCTAGTGTTCTCATTTGGTGGATTTACTAATCCAGATAGAGTAGGAATTAAAAACATCCCTGAGCTCCTCCCTCTCAGAGAGGGATTGTAGCCCCAGAGGAACTAGGTCTTCCTCTGGGAGGAGAATCCCAAATGATGAAGCATGCCACCATAGGTGGTTGAGGGATTTCGTGCTGAAGGGATCCTTCCCTCAGATAGGTTTGTAGTTCAGTGCCCTTGTCCTTGTTTGTGAGTCTTGTTGATTTTTTGTGTACAGACAGTTCAGACCCAAGGATTTTGTTGTATTTATAATATAGTATAGTCGGGGATGCAATCCTTTGCTGGTCTTTAAAATTTTCCCTGGGACCCTCCCTTCTTTTTCTGATGTCTAACTAGCTGACACTGCTATGGAGACTGTGAGGTCGATTCCGATTCGGGCCGGAAAAAGCACCGACCGACTCGGAGCCGGAAAAATTACCGACCGACACGTACCAGTGGCGCCCGACACGCCAAGTACGATGCAAGCCGCGATAAATCCGACCGACACGTCAGGAAACCAAGCCGACCGACCGAGCCGCTCGGAAAATAGCAATCCGGCCGGAAAAACACGCGAATCCAACCGACCGACACGCACCCGGAACAAATCCGACCGAATCGTACCCGCCAACTCCAACCCGCGAAAGTACGATGCAAGGCGCGAAAAACACGACCGAGTCGGACGGAGGACAAGCCGTCACGACCGACACGCATACAAAACCGAGCCGAAGCAACACAATACACCGCGACCGACGCATACGCAGCATACAAAACTGCACAAACACAGCGTGAACGAAGCGGAAAACACCGTACGAGACCAATGCAGGGTCCGACTCGGTCACAAGAACGTTTCCAACATACACAAACAGCACAAAGGAAAAATCAACCAAAAAAGGCCAAACAAGCAATTACCAAGCCAATAAATACTGGGGGGGTGGGGACAGAGAACAAAGACACACCCACAACTCCACCTATATAAAGGACACAAATCACTACCATGAGCCTTTGCAAATGCCATTCCACTGCCAGCACCCAAGAGAAAGCAACCACACACCCACAGCTCATCCCTCACACAAGCCACACACCAGCAGCACACCAACAAATACCTACCTCACATACACCCAGCACAACACACACCCACACACCCTCACCTGCACACCAACACACACATCACCCACCATCACCACCCATCACCATGCCCCCCAAGAAGAATCACAAGTTCCTAGATTGTGAATTGGAAGTCCTGGTAGACGAGATCCTCAGGGTAGAGCCACAGCTGTTTGGCACATTGGTCCAACAGACCCCCATGTCGCAGAAAACCAAGATGTGGGAGAGGATCATCAACAGGGTGAACGCCCAATCACCATGTCGGCGCACAAAGACCGACATCCAGAACAGGTGGTATGACGTGCGCAGGAGGGTACGGAAGCTGCTGAAGCAAGACTACATCAACAGCCAACACACCGGCAGTGGCCCTCCTGCCAAGCCAATATACCTCAGGCCCTGGGAGGAGAAGGTGCGGGCCATCCTACCGCCAGTGAGCATATATGGACTAGAGGACATCCCAGAGCCTGGTGAGTACACAACAAATGTACACAATATACTGCCACAAAACACACACATCACTGTCAAGGGAGAGTCAAACCATGCACTCATAGCAATTACACAGCAACTAGAACAGAATCATCCCAAAATGTGTATGTCAGTCAGATAAACACAACACATGCCATCAAAAAAGTCACATCCAACTGTGCCAACACATGTACAAACACAACCACAACTACAGCTAGGCAGTGGCACAAATAGAACTAACACACACATCCACACATGTAGCCACCACAACAACACCAACACACAGTGAAGACCACTCAAAGGAAGGAATTCTGTGTATGCTGGCCAAGTCAGTGTAGCCAATAGCATCATGGGAGTCGCAGTCACACATATTGCCCCCCACAACTGGCCCATCAACACCACCCTGAACCATGCTCACATCACAGGGAGTGGAGAAGGACACACAAGATGGCTGACACTGGCTACTGCTGTGGGGAGCACAAGGGCATGCTGGGAACTGCACACCAACCAACAGCAGGACACCACTGTCAGCCATCTTGCCATTGCCCTCACACCCACACACACTGAACTCCCCACAAAAGCAAGTAAGTATGGGAATGCTGGGAAGTGGGGTGGAGGCAATAGCATGATGGGAGTCACAGTCACAGACATAGCTCACCCCCACAACTGTCCCATCAACACCACCCTGAACCATGCTCACATCACAGGGAGTGGAGAAGGACTCACAAGATGGCTGACACTGGCTACTGCTGTGGGGAGCACAAGGCCCTGCTGCCAACTGTGCACCAACAAACAGCAGGACACCACTGACTGACATCCTGAGAGACAACTTACACTCCCTGCAATGCAAGCACGTTCCATGGTGGGATAACTGACTGGGTGGGTGGGTGGGTGGGAAGGAGGTCTGGCTGTCAACCAAACACAATCAATGCAGACCATGTTCACACCCCAGAGAATACATAGAAATGCCCAAATAATGCAGGACAATGTGCCACACCAATATCAACCCCTGACTGTGACGACTTAGGACAATACAATGTACAGGCCCGCACCCCGAGGCACAGTCACAACTGTCAGGTGTGTCAACCACTGATGCCTGCAGAAACATGACATACATTGTTTGTGTCTCCCAAAAACAGGTGATGATAGGGACACAGCAGCAGACGCTGAGGAGTCCCAGTCCCAGGCTCAAGAGGATGCCGAGCTCACTGGCGTCGTACAGCCTCTGTCCTCCTCGGACGATGAAGAACAACCTGGCACATCCGGTGCAAGTCAACATGCTGCACCAGCAGGACCACCAGCTGCAGCACCAGCAGGTCCACCAGCTGCACCCCCTGCACCCACCCCTCCAACGACTGTCACCACGAATACCATCCCTGCCGACATGGACAGAATAAGGAACAACACCAGCGCAGTGACCCTGGACCAACCTGGGGCCATGGACACCACCACCACCACCAACCCCCAAGGTGGACCAGGGTTATCTGTGCGTGCAACTGCACACACTGCACATGTCAGCAGGGGTGGTGGGAGGGGTGGGAGACAGAGGTCGCTGCTTGCAGACGTTGCTGGTGTGCATGAAGACCCACAACTGGTACGCATAGCTGATGCGTACCAGTCCAGCACCGGAGAGCTCAGCCAGGTAGTGGGGCTCCTCAGAGACATCAAACAGCAGCAGGCTGCCCATCATGCCCGCTTGGACTCCCACATGTCCCATGTGGAGTCACACATGTCACGTGTGGACTCCCACATGTCACGTGTGGACTCCCACATGACCCGCGTGGAGTCCAAGTGGGATGTACTACATGAGATGACGGCGGTGCACAGGGACATTTTACAATGCCTCCGCCAGATGAACAGCAACCAGTCCACACCTCCCTGTGTGCCAACAACATCTGGTACCGAACAAACTGCAACTGCCACAGGGAGGAGGAGGACTCTGGCGGAGAGTCCCCTGCACCGCAGCAGCCTGCACTTGAGGGCCCCCCAAGAAGAGGGGTCGTCCGAGGAGGGGAAAGTGAGAGGCTGATGGCCAAGCGCAACTCCCAGGAAGCCTGAACCTGTTCTGGATTTTCGCCTTTGTGCACAGACTGTTCACCCTGTTGATGGCAACACTACTCCCACACATTGCATGGGGAGTACAAGTTGGAACAATGTGTCAGACAACTGTGGCCCCGATACTGGGGATCCTGTCTACCTGGACTTTCTATTCATCTAGGAACTTGGGATTGCAAGATTCATGTACAGCACAATCCATCCTATGCACTATTATCACAGATGTATCACAATAAACACAATAATACACCATACTTGCCTCTGTCGTGATTCCAACGTGGGTGCTGTTATGGGGATGATGAACAACAAAATTACACTGTGTATGCGAACTGCAACAGCAAGGACAACACAGGCATGTGAGTACAGGCAACGTGACACATATGAGGGAGACACACCACCAGGGCTACACAACACATACACACCTAGGCCATCTGACTCATTGCCTACACTGATGTTGCCAGGGAAGACGGTGCAATGCACAGACACCACACCCATTCCCAGTTGTAGTCAAGTAGCCCACAGGTGCAGTAAGCAAATGGCAGTCAAATGTGTGACCACAGACAACGCACATCACTAAGTGAAGCACAGGTTTATTACACAGTAGCAACATGCCGTAACCACTACAGATGCAAGGTAACCCCACCTGGTAGCGGGCACACAGTCAACAACTGTAGACAGAAGGAAGTCCATGGGTGTGGCGCACATCACCTGTAGGGACACAACAGCTACCAGCCTGGATGTGCAATCACGTCGTCGGTGGACACAGTTGACCAAACGAATCTGAAAGTACCCTGTGAAGGACAGAAATGACACACAGTCAAAAGCAATGGAGTACAGGACAGAACAGCAAAACTCATGCACAATACATGTTACAAGATACCCACCCAGAACCAAGTTAGCATGTGAACACTGTTGGGGAGTACAGCCCACCTGTAAGCACACATCGCAACACACATCCAGTCAAGTAGCCCATGGACACACTACAACAGCACCAGAGCACCACCCACACATCATGCCAACTCACATCATTGACATGACACCTCAGGATACTCACATTCAGCTAAAGAAGTTGGTGATGAGCTGTGTGCGGACATCACCATCACCATCATCATCATCATCGTCACTGGCATCGTGGTCCAGGCCAGGATCCTCCACAGGTGGCGGATGTTGGTCATCGTCATCCTGGATGAGAGGCAACTCCTTCCGCACTGCCAGGTTGTGGAGCATGCAGCAGACGATGATAATCTTGCACACTTTCGCAGGGGCATATGGGAGGGACCCTCCGGTCTTGTCCAGGCAGCGGAAGCGGCTCTTCAGGAGACCAAAGGTCCGCTCAATCACTCTCCTGGTCCGACCATGTGCCTCATTGTAGCGCATCTGGGCAGGTGTCACAGGGTTCCTGAGGGTGTCAGCAACCACGGCATGTTGGGGTATCCCGAGTCACCTACGGACAGACAAGTGCACATCAGCTGACTTGGAAAAGTGGGCGGAATACTACAGATCAGATCACACACAATGGCACAAAGTCAGTACACACCGACAAGCCAGGCACGCTGGTTCTGCATCTGTGCCATCAACCTGGGGATGCGACTACTCCTCATCACAAAGGCATCGTGTGCTGAACCAGGGAAACGGGCACACACGTGTGTGATGGTCATGTCTGCAAGACACACCACCAGTGCATTGACCGAGTGGTAGTGCTTGCGGTTCCTGTAGGCCTGCTCCTGGGCCTGTGGTAGTACCAAAGCCACATGTGTCCCATCAATGGAGCCAATGACATGCGGCATCCTCCCCAGGGCATAAAAGTCACTCTTCACGTCAGTGAGTCGTCGCAGTCTAGGGAAATAGATGTACCGGTTCAGGAAGAGCAACATTGCCGCCAAGAAATCGCGGAGCACACGGCTGAACATGGTCTGTGACATCCCACCAGCAGACGCCACAGTATGTTGGAAGGTACCGGTGGCAAAGAAGTGTAGGGCTGCCATCACCTTCACCTTGGGGGTCAGCGCTGTAGGATACGGCCGGCCAGGCTGCAAATGTGGGGACAACTGCACTGCCAAATCCTCAATCAGCTGCCTGGTGAAGCGGTACCGTCGGATGCTGTCCCGTTCCACCATCGTTGCCAGGTCTGGGAATGGCCGATGGACAGCAGGAGCCCTGCAGTGCAGAGGAGAAGTAAGCAAGATCGTCAGTCACCCCACATATGCGGCATTGAACACACTCAAGATCCCAACATACATCATCATGAGGCACAACTACATGAAGTGTGCAGTACCGGAACGACATGTATGGTACATACATGGCCAACATCTGTCAACACGGTCCTACAGGTGGCATCAATTTGTCCCAGGTTGGCCCATTGGATATCATGATGCTGTGTCACAGTCACCCCCAGTGACATGTGAGGACAGATGTGCCCCAGGCACCACAGCTCAACGACAGGCACATTCCCAGGGACCCTGTAATGCCACATGGACACTGGCATCACCTGGAGTATCATGTGTACACCACAACAAAACAAACATGACCCCCACAGGTAGTGGCCACACTTGCCATGGCAGGAGAGCCATGGACGTCTGTGACACACACGCACAACATCAGAGTCCATGCACACACAACGTGGATGTGGAGACTGTCTCCCATTGTGCACATGAAATCAGAGACATTGTAAACACTACATGCACAAAGACTGTGGAGGGCCATCACTATTGTGCCACTGGGACACCCTGGCTCAAACATACCGTCCCACATGGGACTCACGGGGTATGTGACATGACATACACAAACACCACTGTGAAATGTGACCATGGCACATGCACAGATATGAACAGTTGCACATCACAGTGGTCACGTACACGTAACACCCAGGATCCTGTCCCCATTAACACGTGCACAGCCTGGGGGTGGCTGCCCACAGGTGACACCCACAGGACAACATGTACACCAACATACACACAATAGGAAATGCAGCCTTACATGCCTTATGTTAAGGTTTGGACAGGCTGTCGTGATGTAGGTGTGCCCCTCACTCCCTGGGAGCTATCTGTGGCTGGCATATGTCCATCTGAGACAGGCATGCTGACATATGCCAGTCACATGTACAGTGATGCGTTGAACAGCAATGGACCGATCGGTGCCTCCGGCCGGCCCATTGCTTTCAATGTGTGCGGGTACGCGTTGTACCCCTGTGCGCGTTGTACTGCAATGGACCGATCGGTGCCTCCGGCCGGCCCATTGCATTCAATGTGTGCGGGTGCAGCGTTGTACCCCTGTGCGCGTTGTACTGCAATGGACCGATCGGTGCCTCCGGCCGGCCCATTGCATTCAATGTGTGCGGATGCAGCGTTGTACCCCTGTGCGCGTTGTACTGCAATGGACCGATCGGTGCCTCCGGCCGGCCCATTGCATTCAATGTGTCGCGAGTGCAGCGTTGTACCCCTGTGCGCGTTGTACTGCAATGGACCGATCGGTGCCTCCGGCCGGCCCATTGCATTCAATGTGTGCGAGTGCAGCGTTGTACCCCTGTGCGCGTTGAACAGCAATGGACCGATCGGTGCCTCCGGCCCGGCCCATTGCATTCAATGTGTGCGGTGCACGCGTTGTACCCCTGTGCGCGTTGTACTGCAATGGACCGATCGGTGCCTCCGGCCGGCCCATTGCATTCAATGTGTGCGGATGCAGCGTTGTACCCCTGTGCGCGTTGTACTGCAATGGACGATCGGTGCCTCCGGCCCGGCCCATTGCATTCAATGTGTGCGGGTGCAGCGTTGTACCCCTGTGCGCGTTGTACTGCAATGGACCGATCGGTGCCTCCGGCCGGCCCATTGCATTCAATGTGTCGCGGGTACGCGTTGTACCCCTGTGCGCGTTGAACAGCAATGGACCGATCGGTGCCTCCGGCCGGCCCATTGCATTCAATGTGTGCGGGTACGCGTTGTACCCCTGTGCGCGTTGTACTGCAATGGACCGATCGGTGCCTCCGGCCGGCCCATTGCTTTCAATGTGTGCGGGTGCGCGTTGTACCCCTGTGCGCGTTGTACCTCAATGGACCGATCGGTGCGCACCCATTGACAATGGGCTTGCCTGGCAACGGACGCGTTTTCGAATATTCGAGCGAGTCGGTTGCTGGAAAATCAGTTGGTCACCCACAACAATGTTGCAAAATCATGTATGTCATGAAGTTGAAATTTTGAAGGATGCTGTGGGCGTGTTTTGGTGCTGCTATTCCATGGATTGGCCAGATTCAGAAGATGCAAAGCGACTTGGACCTATCACTTTGGACACAAGGGACAGTATCTGCCTCTCCAGCACATATATATTGCTGCATGTTCCCCTGAGAGCCCACTTGCCTGCACTACATGCTCCAGGACGACATCTGCCACTGCACTGCTGCTGTCTCTGCCCCTCTGGACCCTGCAATGGCACGTACTGTGGAGAGAGCCCCAGCCTTCAGCCTTGAAGAGAACCAGGCCCTGCTGGACAGCCTACTTCCACAGTACAGCAAGCTGTATGGGACACCAGGGGAGCAGGTGAGTGTCCTGTGCACTGCCTTTCTGAATGTGCATTTTGTCTGACTAGCAAGGCTGAGAGTCAGCACACCACTGGCTAGCAGGCTCACTGAGTAGTTGTCACCCCCCATAGTGTGTAGTGACTTGCACTGGACAGGTATGGTGCAGTGACAGTGCTTCTGAACAGGGTTTTACTCCCCATGCAATGATACCATGTAGTGACTTCTGGAAAACTGTCCATGGGCAGCCGTGCACTGCCTGGGTACACCATGTGCCCCTGTGATTGCGACATGTATATGCAACTGTGTCATGCACGGATATGTTGCATGTGTAGTAATGGCCTTATCACTTTGTCATCCTGACAGGCTTCTGCCCATCGGAAGCATGAGATCTGGAAGGACATCGTCCGGGCTGTCCGGTCCGTGGGGGTCTACAAGCGCCGGATCCGCAACTGCCAAAAGAGGTGGCAGGACCTTCGGGGCTGGACCCGGAGGATTGCACGGGTCCAGCTGAAGCTGTCGCCTCCTCGCAGGAGGGCGGAACACGGACCCTGACCCCCACATGCTCAGGATCCTGGCGGTGGTCTTTCCAGACCTGGATGGGCAGCTGAAGGCCAGAGAGCAGCAAGGAGGGGGTGAGTCAAAGACTGCACTGTGTACTCTGTCTAACATGCTATGTGCCCTCCTCGGGCCAGGTTGAACTGCCACAGTACAGCAGTCATGTTGTCCAGGAGCCATGTCCCTCTATTGTGCACTGCCCACTCCTCATCTGATACCCAGGTGTGGCCCTTACATGCAGGGAATTCTGTCACTTAGGACTGTGTCCTTGCAGTTTGCTTGACTCAAGGTGGGAGACAGCATCTGTTTCCCTGACTCTGTGGTGGGCATCATGGGTGGGTCCATTGCTTACACAATGCCTGTATTCTGACATGTATTCAGCGTGTTACTTTGATCTGTGGTCCAATTGCTGAGCTGATCCACCACATGTGGCTGGGGTACCTGGCACACACCCATGCTGCGGGTGGGAACAATGTTTGGGCCCCAGGAGTATGTATATGACGTGTGTCACACATACTTAGCCAGCTGCCTACAGTCCAGGGCTCATCCCTCATTCATGTGGGGCTGGACAGTCATGCCTACTCCAGGCCATACAATACACTCTGTACTCCCACTCCCGTGTATCAGAGGACACATTGTGCACAGTGATTTGACCCCTCAGGTGTCTGCCTCTGTGTCAGTGTGCTGTGGATTAGTCGCCAGGACTGCTGTGGAGTTTCTTGGTAGGGGCTCAGCATGCCACTGGAGATGTGACCATAGGAGACGATACTTGTGTGACACATAGGTGTCTGATCAGCTGCCCATGCAGACTGGGGCATGTAAATGTGAAGTTCAGGCAGCTGTTCCCCATGCACAGCAGAGTGTGAGGGCTCAGGTTCAGAGGGTAGTGTCACAGGTCTCCCATATGTCCAATAGGTATGACCTGGACAGATGAGGGTTAAGAGGATGTGTTGTGGGGGGGATGTACATGTGCACTTGTGCAGCTCCAGGACTTGCATTCCCCATGACCTACTATTGTGACACAGTGCAGAGTGTTGTTGTCTGGCTGCAAAGTCATACATCACTGAGACAGTGATGTATGACTTTGCAGTCATGCCTCCGCCATGGCATGTGTCTACTGATTGGTGATCCTGCAGGGGAGTGACATGTGCTACATGCACACCATAGTGGCGCTGGCTATCAGGACATGGGTGCATCATGGTGTCTGTCGCTGGTATGCATCACATGCATTTCCTATTTGACTCTGGGCATCCCTTACATCCGGAAACCTGTACTGACTCAGTGGCAAGAGCTGTGATGTGTCCACACCGTGTCCTCTGCACTGTCCAACTACTGTGTACTTGGTGCATGTGTCAACACTGGGGTGTTGCAATCCAACAGACACCAGACAGATGGGTGCAAGGCCATGTGGGATGTGAGTGCCATGCTTGGCATCAGACTGACAATTGACTTCTCCTGTTCAATTAGTGCACTTTTAGCAATGTACAACTAATGATGCCAGGGCTTGCTCTGTGATGTGCTGTGCTCACAGTGGTGTGTGCGTTATGTGCAGGTGACTGATGTCTGTCTGTTTCCCCATTGTTTGCAGATACATCCACGGCCACGGAAGGGGACAGCTCCACGGACCAGGAGGAGCCGGAGAGCCAGACTGGGTCAGCAGCCGAGGAGTGGTCGGAGGGACCCAGTGGCACGGAGGGCGAGGGAGCCACACCGAGGAGTCCTCAGCAGCATCCACCTCAGCTGAGGACCAGAGCAACTCGGAGGATGACTCCCTTGTGGAGGCGGGTGTCAGCAGCCACCACACCCCAGCTAGTGTTGCTGTCCCCGCCACCACCAGCACCACCACCGCCCTCCCATCGGCTCCCATTCCCCAGGTCCGTGGAGGCTCCCATGTCCGGGAGCGTGTCTCCTTTGGGCCAGGCACCGCACCCCCTGCCCCTGTGTCCCCTGCTGCCCTGAGTGAGGAGTCTGTGTGCCTCCTTCGCCAGCTCCATGTAGGGCAGACAGCCATGCTGAGTGTCCTCCATGCGCACACCGCGCTGTTGACTCAGCTGGTGTCGTTCATGGAGGGCATCTCATCGGGCATGTCTGACCTACAGAGGGCAATAGGTCCATGGACTCCTCCCTGACGGCAGCAGTGTCCCTCCTCAAACGGTCCCTCACCCCTCCTGCCTCTGCTCCATCCACACTCCCCAGCACCTTACCCATCCCAGGCACACACACACTGGCACAGGCACACACCAGCACACACACATCCAGCACACTGACACACACGCCAATGACAAAACGCACACGCACGCACATTCAGGGGACTGAAGCCAGACTCACAGGGGATGGGGCCCTGGAACACACACACGCATCCACATGCACTGCGCAGTCCTCAGTTCCCTCTCCCTCCAAAGCACCCTCCCTTGCCTCACCTGCAACCCCAAAGTCACAGCAGCTCTTCCTCTGTGACCTC